>MU743582.1:121850-147652 GCA_026770625.1 Nicotiana glauca | reverse complement strand
ATTGAGCCATCTTTCTTCTTGACAAACAAGACCGGTGCACCCCACGGTGACACACTCGGGCGAATGAACACCTTATTTAGAAGTTCCTGAAGCTGCTCCTTCAATTCTTTTTACTCAGCTGGTGCCATACGATAGGGAGGAATAGAGATGGGCTGAGTGCCCAGTACCAAATCAATACCGAAAGCAATGTCCCTGTCCGGCGACATGCCCGACAGGTCTGCTGGAAAAACATCAGGAAATCCCTGATACCAGGAACTGAATCAATACTCTGAGTCTCAGCTCCAACGTCCCTCACAAAATCCAAATATGATAAACATCCCTTCCCAACCATCCGCTGGGCCTTTAAGAAAGAGATTACCTGGCTGGGTACATAATCGGTCGAACCACGCCACTCGACTCTCGGAACACCTGGCATAGCCAACATGACTGTCTTTGCATAACAGTCCAAAATAGCATGACACGGAGATAACCAGTCCATGCCCAAAATAACATGAAGTCCACCATTCTCAAAAGCAACAAATCAAACCGGGTCTCCAGACCCCCAATAGTAATAAGACAGGACCGATACACATGGTCCACAAAAATAGTATCACCCATCGGGGTAGATACATGCACATGTAAGGCAAGACACCCTCGGGTCGTACCCAGATGATGGGAAAAATATGAAGACACATAAGAGTATGTAGATCCGGGATCAAATAAAATAGAAGCATCCCTGTGGCATACTGATATAATACCTGTAATAACTGCATCAGATGCAATAGCATCTCTCCTGTCTGGAAGCGCATAGAACCGAGCCTGACCACCACTAGGTCGATCTCCACCTCTAGGGTGACCCCTAGCTGACTGACCCTCACCCCTACCTGACTGGGATGGTGCTGAAGCAGATGGAGTAGAAGAGGAGGGTTGATCCCTCTGCTGAGACTGGCTACCACGAGGCCTAGGACACTTCCTCCTCATATGTCCATACTTGCCACACTCGAAGCAAATACCAGATGCTGGAGAAGGGGACTGATGGGAACCTCTCGCGCCAGAATGACCAGTCGATGCGCCCTGCGCAGAAGAACCCTGGGCTGAAGTGGCATGTGAAGAGCTATGAGCTGGGAGGGCACTAAGTGAAGACTGGCCCTGCTGATACCCCTGGTGACCACGACCCGAAGAAGCCCCACGATACTCGGGACGAGCTGACTGATGAGGCCTGAAAGAACGACCTTTGCCCTGCTGAAACTGGCCCCTAGACGGAGCACTACTGAAGCTACCTGATCCACGAGGCCTATTGGCCTCCCTCTCCTCTCTCTGTTGACAGCGAGCCATCTCAATATCACGAGCAATATCCACAACATCCTCGAAGGTATGGCCCAGAACCCTCTCTCGGGTTATCAGAATACGGATGGGATAAGTGAGTCCAGCCACAAATCTCCGAATCCTCTCCCGATCAGTCGGGACCATCCATGGAGCATATCGAGCCAACTCCGAAAATATAACCTCATACTGAGTCACGGTCATATCTCCCTAGCGATTGTACTCAAACTGCCTACGCAGCTCCTCCCTCTGAGACAGCGGTACCCACTTCTCCAGAAAGATAGTGGATAACTCCCGCCATGACAAAGGCGCTGCACCCCTCAGCCTAAGCCGCTCATAAGCCTCCTACCAAGTGAAAGCTGCTCCAGAAAAATGAAAAGTAGTAAATTATACCCCACTCGACTCCAAGATCCCTGCAGTCCAAAGCATACGTCGACACTTGTCGAGAAAACCCTGGGCATCCTCGCCCGGAACACCACTAAAAGTAGGAGGTGAAAGCCTACTGAACCTCTCAAGACGACGCTGCTCATCGTCTGGCATAGCCGGAATCACATTATCTTGAACCAGGGCAACCGGCTGAACTGGGGNAAGACAAGAATCTGAAATACTGATAATAATGCGAAACGTCTAACAAAATACCAAAACAGCCTAACTAGGACCCGGTGTCACGACCATGAGCCTCTAATGACGACATAATATCCTACTGCAAAGTTTGTCTAATACTGAAAATGCGGAAATAAAGGATAAAGATAGAGGGGAGCATCATCGGCTGCGAACGCCTTGCAGCTACCTCAATTACTCCCGGAAAGAACTCTAGATCAACTGGAATCACTCATTCTGAGACTGCCCTAGATATGCACACAAGGTGAAGGGAGTAAAGGGAGTACTTCCAACTCAGTGGTAATAGACATAACTAAAGTCTGAAAGTAAGAAAACACAGGAAATGCAATNTACGTCGACACTTGTCGAGAAAACCCTGGGCATCCTCGCCCGGAACACCACTAAAAGTAGGAGGTGAAAGCCTACTGAACCTCTCAAGACGACGCTGCTCATCGTCTGGCATAGCCGGAATCACATTATCTTGAACCAGGGCAACCGGCTGAACTGGGGCAACTGCTGAACTGGTGGTGCCTCTGGTATCTGCAAACTCTGCACTACCTGCTCCGGCGTGCGAGCAGCGGGGGTCTGATTGCCTCCCCCGGCTTGCGAAGTAGCTGCTGTAGTAGTGGCTGAGACAGCCTGACCCAGGCCAGTGCAAACTGATAAAATCTGAGCTAGGGCCTCCTGAAGACCCGGAATCACAATACGCACAGCTAGTGCCTAGACAGGTGCTGCTGGAGTCTCTACAACTGGAGCCTGCTCCTCAGCCAGGGCAACTGGTGGGTCAACAGGTGCTGCCTCCTCGGCTTTGCCTCGACCACGACATCCACGGCCCCTTGGTGGCCTCAGTAGGTGGTACAGGTGGTCGTCCGCCACGTCCGGTAGCACGGGTTCTTGCCATCTGCGAGTGAAATAGAATAACAGAATTTAGTTCACGAATCAACAAAGTCGCAAGATAAGAATTCCAAGAATATGAAGTTTCCTAAAGGTTCTGCAGCCTCTCGAGGATAAATACAGACGTCTCCGTACCGATCCGCGAGACTCTACTAAATTGGCTCATGATTCACGAGACCAAGTAACCTAGGCTCTGATACCAACTTGTCACGACCCCAACCCGCTCGTGATGGCGCCTAGCACACTACTAAGCAAGCCCGACCATTTATAACAATAACCCCATTTATTAAACAGATAAAGTTAAGTATCATTTAAGACAAGAATCTGAAATACTGATAATAATGCGAAACGTCTAACAAAATACCAAAACAGCCTAACTAGGACCCGGTGTCACGACCATGAGCCTCTAATGACGACATAATATCCTACTACAAAGTCTGTCTAATACTGAAAATGCGGAAATAAAGGATAAAGATAGAGGGGAGAATCATCGGCTGCGAACGCCCTGCAGCTACCTCAAATACTCCCAGAAAGAACTCTGAATCAACTGGAATCACTCAGCCTGAGACTGCCCTGGATCTGCACACAAGGTGCAGGGAGTAAAGTGAGTACTTCCAACTCAGTGGTAATAGACATAACTAAAGTCTGAAAGTAAGAAAACACAGGAAATGCACAAGGTACTCTATATCTAGCAGTTCATATCTAAAACAGTGGAAACAGTATACAACAATTAATACAGTTAAGGAATAATGCATGACAGAATGTAACACATATAATGGTACAATCTAGTACCCACTACGGCGTGCAGCCCGCTCCACTTATTTAATGTCGACGGCGCTCACTGGGGGTGTGTACAGACTCCGGAGAGGCTCCTACAGCCCAAGCGCAATATCAGCCAGGTATTGGAATAAAACAGGCTCTCGGCCTCAATATCAATATATATAATAATCGCTACGGCATGTAGCCCGATCCATATCAAGGAAACATCCTTACCACTGGGTCCTCGACCCATCTCAGTCAAATAAGTCCATAGCCAATCGGGCGTGACATACTATAGGGATCTTAGCCCTCATATCCTTTTCATTTAAGGTTCATGTATAAAACACATTTATTATATCGTTTTTAATATTTGAAAACATGACTGAGAGTTTATGTTATGCACACAAGTGAGGAAAAACACAAAAAGATCCCATAAGGATTCTACAGGTCGGCACAAGGTCCCAAACAAGGCAATACGCCCAATTCACAGTAACAAGGTATGCGTTTCAGTCGCCAATATAGTAGGATTTAATACTCGGGATGAACTAACTCTCAATCCCTAATAGTATACGACCCCGCACTCATCGTGGAATGCGTGTAACGCCTCAATACAGTGTTACGATGTGAAAGTCTGGGGTTTCAAACCCTCAGAACAGCAGTTACATCAATTACTCACCTCGAACCGGCTAAAGACTAGCCCACCAAGCCTCTTCCTCTAGAATCAACATCCTCGCGCGTCGAATCTAGTCAAAACCACAACAAATACATCACAATAGGCTAATGGAACATAACCCAATTAAAAGAACTCGAAAAACACTCAAAAATACGAAGTTGGCAAAACCCGAGCCCCGGGCCCAATTCTCGAAAAATTACAAAATTTACATCTTCGGAATCCTCGTCTCGCCACGAGTCCGTACATATAAAATACACAAGAATCGGAGTCTATTTGACCCCTCAAATCATCATTTTAAATCCTCTTAGGTTTCAAGCCCTAACCTCTATTTTTACCCTTTAATTCTTTGAAATTTTGTGATAAATTCATGTTTTAACACCATAATAACATAATCCGAGTCCAAATATTCATACCTGATAAGACTCCTTCGAATCCTCTTCAAAATCGCCCAAAAACCCACTTTGCTCGAAGTCCAAATTTTTTTCTTCTTTTCTAAGTTTGTGAACACTGTTCACTATAACACAGGCCCGATTTCCGCTTCTGCGGCCGCCTGACCGCACCTGCGGTTCGGCTTATGCGGCTAATTGACTTCTTATGCGGTCTAACTTAAAGTACCTGGGACCGCTTCTGCGACCCAAAATCCCTCTTACGCGGTCCCGCAAAAGCGACAACTCTTCTGCTTCTGTGGAAAACCCCTGGGCCTCACCTGTCCGCTTTTGCGGCTTCCCCACCGCATCTGCGGAACCTCTTAAGCGGCTCCTTTTCCGCAGATGCGAAAATACCAGAAGGGAGAAAATCTGACTGCAACATTTGCTTAAAACCTCCATTTAACCATCCAAAATCATTCTGAGGCCCCCGGGACCTCAACCAAAAGCACCAACATGACCAACAACCTTATTCAAACTTGTTCCAATCCTCAAAACACGTCAAACAATGCTAAAACCATTAAAACACATCGGATTCAAGCCTAGTTTTCATCAAAACTTCCGAAATGAGCATTCAATCGAAAACCCGACCAAACGACATCCGAATGACCTAAAAATTTACAGACATATGCAAAATCACCTAGCAGAGCTACTGCAACTCTTGGAATTCTATTCTGACACTCAGATCAAAATCTCACCTATCAACCGGAATTTGTCAAAATTCAAACTTCGCCAATTCAAGCCTAATTCTACACCGGACCTCCAAATTCAATTTCGATCCCTCTCCTAAGTCACAAATCATCCCCCGAAGCTAACCGAACCAACGGAACTCACATCCGAGCCCTCTAACTACATAGTCAACATCCAGTTGACTTTTCCACAACAAGCTTCCTTCTAAGAAGCTAAGTGCCTCATTTCCAGCTAAAACCAATCCAACTCTATCCGATCAACTCAAACACTGATATCAAATCATAGAAGGACATAATATGGGGATGACTTGCCCAAATGCCACAAACTAACCTATGTCCGATCCCTTACTAGTCATGGCTGTCTTTCTGTTTGACCTAGCGTGCAAGGATGACTTGCCCAAATGCCACAAACTAACCATATGTCTGGACTTAATATAACAAAATAAAGGCATCACGTTAGCGTTAGGAAATATAACATAAGATAATCTCACTATATGTGCAATACACCTAGCCAAAGTTATCGTTTCTAAAATGACTTCGAGGGTACAAAGGTCAGTTGGAATCATCCCCATTCTGTCCATTTCACCCTCTCTTTCCTTTGCTTTTCTAGCACTTACTTGCTCATTTTTCCTTTCTCTTTCCCTTCTAATTATCACTCTTTTCTTTCCTCTCATTTCTCATATCCCATGGTTCTACCTCTCTTTTTTCCCTTTTCATTTTTCTTTTTTTTTTTCATTTTTTCCTCTTTTTCTTTTAATAATAAAAAAATAATTCGATCGAACCCTATGTAGGTTATCTACGTATCATGACCCCGCATGAATAAGATCTTTACGTAGTTCTGGAAGATCGGGAACAAAGTAAACAAACCTACGTTCTATTTCCTTCTTTTCGTTTTCCTTTCTTATTCACCTTAATGACTACTCTGATGAGAAAAAAGAAACAAAAAAATTTGAATTTTCTAGACTTAATATTCTATAACCTATTCCAAACTCAAGCTTAACGAGCATATATTTTTTGCGTTTTTTTTTTTATTTTTTGAAACAAACGTTCTATGGAAAATTATTAAGGAAAAATCTTAGAAGAGAAAAATCTTTTTTTATTCTTTTTTTTTCTTATTGTTCTTTTTAAAGGAGGAAGTCTAAAGAATAAACCATAAAAAAAAATTTAAATTTTTATTTGATATCCTGACGCAATATTTCGAAACAAACAATAAAAAAGATAAAACAGAATATTTTTAGATTTCAATTATGATCGCCTAAAGAAGAAATTCTAATAATAAACAAAAGATAAAGTATTTTTATTTTTTATGTACAATATCCTAAAGTTCTAATGAAAATAAAAAGAATTTTTTTTATTTTTTTCTAATTTCCCAAAGAAATACCTCAAAAGAAAATCTTTTTGGATTTTAGAATTAACACCTCAGAGAAAGATTTTCAAGAAATATTAAAAGAAAACTCTCTTTTTTTGAATTTTGGTCCTAATATACTAAAGAAAACATAAAAACAATTCATTTTAAATCCTAGATATTTATTGCCTAAACGAAAAACAACCTCAATTTTTTTTTTCATTTCTAGAATTAGTATTCTAAAGAAAACTTATAACGGAAATATAAAATGCAACATCTCTTTTTTTTTTGGATTTTTTAGTTACAGCATATTTTTTCAAATATAAAGCAGAAAATACAATAACAAAAGACTTGACATTACTTTACAAAATTAGAAAGTAAAAGATGACATAAAATGAAGAACAGACTCAAAACATAAAAATAAAACAAATCTCTTTAAGCAACTCTTGATTGAGCGATCCTGACTGGATGGTCACGGGTGTCTGCCATGCTCTAAGTCCGCTAAATAAATTCACAGTTGTATGAGAAAACTTTAAATCAACACTATGTGAGACAATAACACTCCCTACTAGACACATGCAAGCCATGATTGATGCTATTTTCGCAAAATGACTTATTTAGCCAAAACGTGGCTAGGAGTGAAAAATTTGGCTAAGACCCCGCATTTACTAGGAAGACTGGACCCTATGTGGGTTGCCTACGTATCCCGCCTCGAGAGACGAGAATCGGGTTTTCGTAGTTTGGGCAAATTGGATACGGGCAATAATTAAATAAAATAACTAATGTAGAGAAAACATATTTTTTACTTTTTCTTGAAAAATGATGAAACATGCAAAATCTTTTGGATTTTCTTTTTTTCTTTTTTTTATTTTTGAATTTTCAGAAAATGATGAAAATGTGCAAAAAAAAAATTCCTTGAATTTTCAAGCTCTTTTTTGTTAATTTTTTAACAACATAATTGGCCCAACTCGCTTTATCTTCACACTTTACAATCTCTTTTTTTTTCTTTTTTTTTTCATTTGCCCTCAACTATCATTGGTCCACCAAATGACCCTTTTACCCTTGAATAAAAGCAACATGTAGCACATAGGATGCATCAAGATGGTCTGTCATTTTGGGTACACCTGTCCTAGACGGACCCAACCCCTATGTTGAGTCCCCTAAGTCAAATGCACATGATGAAAACAAACGTTCCTACTAGGGATCCAGCATAAAGCTGTATTTTTCTAGGTTTAAATCCTGGGGTTTTGGTCTAGACTTGGGGTACCCGAGTGGACAACTAGGACAGAAGAGGGGGCGGCGTACCGGGAGCAGTAAAGTCTGCCCGGCCTTGTCACTTGCCTAGCCTCGCTCTATTTGGTATAATTTCTACATAAAAAGTGGGCTACGCAAACGTATGTACCATTTTCAGAAGACTCAGAGGGATGGCGTAAGAAAACAGTTATATCCAATTCAACAATATTAAAGCGGTAAACAGATAGAATTTAGCACAAAAATGTTTTACAGAATACAGTAATATCAACAACAAATGAATCCAAGTAAAAATCATAAAACAAGCTTGAATTCTTGAACCTGAACCATAGATTCTGGATTCTTATCCCCAGCTGAGTCGCCAAAGCTATCACACCTCTTTTTTCACTACACCCCCAGAAGAGGATATAATAAAGGGAGTTTTTTCAATTAAAAGACAACCGAAACAGGATTATATTATTTAAAATTCAGAGTCGTCACTTGGGATAATTAATGGCGTCCTAATTCAATGAATCAAATTCCGAATCGAGAAAAAGATTGACTTTGTTATACAGTCTGCGAACCAGAAATCCGGGTAAGGAATTCTGTCAACCCTGGACAAGGTGTTAGGGACTCCCGGGTTCCGTGGTTCTAGCACGGTCGCTTTGATCATACTTGTCTTATTAAATTATTTAATCACTGATTTTGGAACCTATGTGCATTTACCTCTTACCGCTTTTAATTAAGAAAAATTATCTCGAAATGTATTACGCATATGTATTGCCATTTGTTTGGCGTGTCAAAAATCATGTCACGCGAACATGTCCACAATTATTAACGCTTTATTATTATTACGAAAAAGTTTGGCCAAAGTTGTGCGAACGCATACTCCGGTTCTATTCTTAAAAATCGTAATTGTGTTATGCGGACGTATACACAATCACAATTGTGTTTTAAATGGCCCTAAAGCTTTCTACGAATATTAGTCATTTGTATATCTATGTTATGAAATTAATGTGAGGGCCACACAATTTGAGATTTTATTTGGCACGGCGCACCTCAATTCTACTTTTAAAGGGCATTTAAACTAAATCACGGAGGTCCACAAACCATTGCTATCTATTATGGCTCACCTCCATTTCATTTAGAAAGTATAATTAATGAAAAGAGAAGATTCATCAAAGCTTTGGACCCAAACACCCTACACATAAATGGAAGCAAACAATTCCAACTCAGGCCCAATCTTGGGCCCAAGTCTTTACGGCAGATTGGTCATCGGCAGAAAATGAGACGCAGGCCGAGTCCCTGAACTTGCAAGTCTTGAGTTATTCAATAAGCAAATAAAGGGAATCCCATTCCTTAGTCTTTACAAAATCAATTTGAAACCGCCTGGGCACCTATTTGGCCAATTTATCCATTTGACCCAAACGATACAGAGTACATATAAGTTGATTCACTGCCTCAAACGAATGTAATGCTTAATATACCAATCAAACGATTTCAAGTCAATTTGGAACAGTCACCGAATCCTTCTTGAACCATATAGAACTCATCCTGGCCTTCTTTTTTTCAAAAAAAAAATTATGTAACTTACCAAATCAAGTTTCATTTTAAAAGAATATACATGCTCATTTCTGCTAAGTAACCACGTATTTACACCAATTAAGATTAATAGCCATGAAAACTCAATTCCTGGACTAATTGATCAACTCTCTAGACTAAATGCATCCCCACCTTTAAGAATTAACATGACAAACTAAGATTATAAAAGAAATATCAAATACTTATATCCCTAACAATCTTCTAGCTTCGACAAAAAGACAAAGTAGAAAAATCAGCAGGGCCTGAGTTTCCAATTAGTTATAAACTTACGAACAAAAGCAGAAAACAGAGAAAGATCACACAACCATTTTAGATTCTTAAATAGCAGTCTTGACATTACTTGAACAGTACTATTTAAAGTTTAAAGCAGTCTATTCATTTATATAGAGTTCGAACCATATTACAACCCCAGCATTCTGAAATTATACACCAGATATAAGCAACTAAATTATACTAGTTATTAACATGAACCAGCACTCAACCAAACCAGAAGCCAAATCAAACAAAATGAAGCATTTAACCACATATAATGTTAAGAATTGATAGCAAATACACCAAAACTTTGAGATATTTATTCGAATTTCAACTTGAACTTTTAAAGCTTCATACGTGCTAATCAATGCTCAATTGCATGCTAAGTTTAGGTAGTGTACCTAGAGATTATAGAAGAAAAATAGGTGATTACAGTAAGCAAGCAACAACAGCAGCACACGACACCCAAAAATGAACCAACCGACTAGTTTTGAAATCAAAGATGAGATGCATTAGTCCAGACGCTAATTTCAGACTCAATTAATCAATAGACCCCAAACCAAACTTCAAGCCATTTTTACTCCAACTAAAGTAGCCAATTTCAAAAAGATCAAAATCTCAAGACTTAGGCAAAATTCTAATGGAACGGTAAACTTTCCATCCTTTTTTAGCCGATTGAATTTTTTCTAGGTTTTTATCACTGAAGCTCTGCCTTCTAAGGCAAGAAAGGGGGCCTTTATATGAAAGCCAATAGGGCAACCTTTCAGATTTTATTTTACTCCTTAGGTCCCTAATTTTAAGACTTGTTTACCAAGCTATCATCTGAAATTTAATTATAAGCCCTTGCTAGAAGCTTCTAGGAGTTTCTTGGGGGGTTACCACAAGATTCTCTACCCAAAGACCCGAAACTACCCCTCAAACCTCCAAATTATTACTTTAGAGACCAACCTGGGTAAAGTTAACCCACGAACCGAAATAAACGAGTCTCTTAACTGGGTCAATGATTGACCACAGTTAATATAAGAACATAAACCATCACGAATGATCAAGCAAAGAAGATCGAATTCAGAAAAGAAAATACGCAACACCTCCAAACTTTGCAATTAAACCTAACTTTAATTACCAATTAAATGAACTCCATTATTAAGGAAAACAAGACAGAAATTGTCACGCCTCCTTTTTTTCACTACACCACTATAAGAGGGTGTAATAAAGGGAGTTTTTCCAATTAAAGTACAATCGAAATAGGATTATTTAATTAAAAATCAAAGTCGCCACTTGGGATAATTAATGGTGTCCCAAGTCACCGGTTTAAATCCCGAATCAAGGAAAAGATTAACTCTGTATATAGTCTGCGAATTATAAATCTGGGTAAGGAATTCTATAAGCGCGGGAGAAGGTGTTAGGCACAACCGAGTTTCGTAGTTCTAGCACGGTCGCTTTGATAATACTTGGCTTATTAAATTATTGAATTACTGATTTTAGAACCTATGTGCATTTACTTCTTTCATCATTTTTAATTAAGAAAATTATCTTGAAACAGGTTACGCGTACTTATACCCGCTTGTTTGACGTGTCAAAAATCATGTCACGCGAACGTGTCCACAATTAATAGCGTTTTATTTTTATTAAGAAAATTTGGGCCAAAGTTGCACGAACGCATACTCCGGTATATTTTTAGAATTGTAATTATGTTACGCGAACGTATACACAACAACGATAGTATTTTGAACGACCCTAAAGGATATTCTACGAAATATTAGTTATTTTTAATATCTATGTTATAAAGCTAATACGAGGGCCACACAATTGTCATTTTTGTATGGCATGGAACACCTCAACCCTAAAAAAAACTACATCTAAAGGGCTGTAAATATTTATGTCATCTAGTACGGCTCATTTCCATTGATTAAAGAGAATTCAATTATCTAAACATTAAAGGGCCAATTAACTCAAGACCAAATTGCTTTAAGAAGTAGTCGCGGATTGAACCCATTCGGATTACTTTCAGGCTTGGGCCCCAGTGAGCCCATTTCTTAAAGAGAGGAAAGTTGACAAGTATAAAAATTCCATATTAAAATCAAAAGTCAACGTCTATTATTAGGCCAAACTTAAGCCCAAATTTCAAAACCAATGTCAAGCCGACTAAAAAAATGAAACTATCAAAGTTGTGTATCAAACAAACAAGACGTTAAAATAAATGAGCAATCATGAATCGAATGCGAAACACGTTCTGAAGTGAGTATTGGTATTTTGTGGCTAAAACATGACTTCCAATTGTGACAATAAATCCGTGTGCACACATTGCTTACCATTAATGTTAAAATCAACAAATACAAACTTATGCAACATTTGTTTCAAATCAACATGTCTCACTGAATCATACTGGCTTGAGAACTGAAGCAAACTAATCCTAAATCTGGGTTTGAAATAAAAATTTTCTCACTAGACAATCACCTTCCAGAAATTTGAAAGACTCACAACACACATGAGATGAAGAATTAGTGATATATTATGGAACCATTGACCCACGTTTCAAGCTATACGAATGCAAGTTAGACGAAATTACTGGAAGGAAACAAACCCAAACTAAATTAATTAAACTAAAGACCTATGCTGAAATGCATTTAAACACAAATCTAAATCCAAATAGTTCTAGATAACTAAACCAAGTCAGTACCTATAGCTATCACATGCTCCACCAAGTCTAAATCATTCTACAATAAAACTGATGAGTGCAGCCTTCAGTTCATACATATTACACTAAATCTAGAAGAATTTCATGAACCGACTACACTCAAAGAAGAAAACTCATATTAAACCCTTAGGACAAAGCATGTTTCCATGGTGACATAAATACTCATAAGAAGGCTGAGCTAAAAGAAAACCAAAATGAAATACAAGACACAAAAATGAAGAATCTACAGAGAATTAGCAATGTCATTTCATCAACTTGAGTTACATGGCCTCACATATAGCTCAATTTGAGCTTCATTTCCATTCATGGTTTCGAGGAATACCTGGGAAAGAAAAATAAGAAGGAAAGGAAGGAGTCAGCAAAAGTAGAAGAGTATCAGCACCAGAGATTCACTCCAAACAGCAATGTAATAGTATCTTCCAGATATTAGACTTGCACCAGCTCCAAAAATACCCAGATTTCAACTCATTTCAACCAAAATGAATCAAGACTTGTTTCAGAGATTTAAAAACTTCAAAAATCACCAGAGAAATCAATGGAACAGTACTTTTTCTAATGTTTTCAGTCGTGAAGGCAAAGACTTAATTCCTTTATAGACAAGTAAGTAGGGCAAACTTCATAATTAGTTTTTACCTTTTACCCCTTTTTAATTCTTTGTTTTAGCTAAGTCATCCCTAAATTTCTGACTTGCTACCCAAGTTATACTACCAAAACCTGAAAATTCAAAAAGAATCCCCCTACTAGAAGCTTCCCAGGCAGTTATACTAAGATTCCCTAAGTGTGTTGCCTATACTACCCTTCAAACCTTTGTTATTTACCCTATACCCTTTACGTTGAGTCCTCTTTAGTTTTTAGATTGACAATTAAACCCTAAACCTCTGAAAATATGACAAACAGGATTAATCAAACAACTAGGCTTCAGATGGATCAAACTGCGCACAATTCTTTTAAAATAATATAGCAAATCAACTGGAAGACATATTGAAACATGAATCAAACAAACGGGATCATTTAACGAGTAATTCAAACAAACCTAAATCTAAATTAATCAACAAAAAACATTCAAACTTGTTAACCACTAAAACAAAGGATAAAGGTCGAGATTCAATAATTTGATTAACAGGAGGAATAGCCATAGAAATTAATTCAACACTAGACTCTGAAGACGGTGAGAAAGAAGATAATTTGAAACTAAAAAAACTAAAGGAAGTGAAGAAGCTTACCTTATTTGGGCAGACTCAACAAAACAGACCTTTAACCATTGGTTTTCACCCCAAATAATGTTACCTACTTGCTCTTAATAAGAGCAAGTAAATAGCATTATCGAGGGACGAACCAATAACACCTCGAATACCCCTCATGTAACAGGGTCTAGATCATGAACCCTAGATCTAAGGTTCGAACAATTTGGGGGGCTTTCGAGAGCAATTGAACATAGATTAATGGAGAGAAGGTGGCAAGGGTGAAAGGGTGTGATTTTTGGGGTTGATTGGGGTTGCGCCGCCACCAGAGGGAACGAGGGCAGCACTAGGGTTTTGAAAATTTGGAAGGTTGGGTGGGATTCGAGGGAAACAGAGTGTGGATTAGGAAAGAGGAAGGTGAGGAGATCATGTGGTGTAAATTTGGGGTGGTTTGGGGACTCGCCGCTGGCAGAGGCGATTTCCGGTCGGCGGCTCACCGTGGTTCACGGAGAGGGTGATCTGTGGTGAGGGTAAGGGGGAGACGATGAGAGGGGGTAGGGGGCGTTCAGACAGTTAAATATTAGTGACACCCGACTTCTAGGCCATTGGATCGTCCAGCCTCGACGGCTCAGATCTGCTAACGACGAAACTGTGTCGTTTTGGCGGTAAGGGGTGTGGATCGGGTTGGGGTGCGGGTTTGGGCTAATTTGGGGCGGGTTTCGCGGGTTTTGGGTGGATTTGGGCTAGCCCAACTTAGGAATTTCATTAGAGATATTCCCTTTTCCTTTAATTATTTTTCTTTTTCAATTAATTCTTTTTTTTCTTTTCTTTTCTTTTCAAATTAAAGCAAAAAATAAAAATAAAAATCTAAACTAGTTCCTAAATCCAATTACCCTACCATATTGCATTATTTAAGTAATAATTAGCACAACTAATGAAAATTCAAATTAAAGAAAATTACCAAAAATTCCAAACTAAAATTCAAAGTGCAACAATAAACTATTTTTGTGATTTTTCTATTTTTTTGTAAAATCCTAATTACTCATTAATCTAAAAAATATGTAAAATTAAATCCTAAATGTAATGCGTATTTTTCTACTTTTATGAATTTATGCTAAGTTAAAAATGCACAAAGAAATGCAAATAAATATGGAAATTATGCAATTAATTCCTAAAAATTAAATAAAAGAAAATTCCTAAATCTAAGAATTCTGTATAAATCATGCGAGGCAAAAATCACGTGCTCACAGCTGTCCTTCTTTGCTTGGAAACACGAAGAGTTTTCGCGCAAAGATAAGTGAACAAGTATGAGGAATTATTGCCCGCTTGGCACTCCATGAGAAGCATTTTTGACAAATTTCTGACCGAACCTTGCTTTAGAGGTTGCCTACATATCCTTGGCTATAAAGGAATCAGGTCAGTGTAGATATGATTCATGCAAAGATGCTCCTTTGAAGCTGGAGTAAGGAATTGTCCACCTCATCACCCCGAAGAGCAGTGGCTCTGTTGTTTTGATGGAAGTTTTGGTAGCTGGGAATACCGGGAGTTGTGACTTCATTGTTGATGTTGCTGCTACTGTTTGTTGACCCCCTTATTACACCATGTCAAAAGTAAAAAAAAATCTAGACTAGACTATGATCTATGCTTTACAAAAATCCTATCTATATCTTCAAACTTTCTCTCGTGGTTCTTGTTATATTGTTGACTTGTACTCTTCCAGTGATATCCTTTTGTTGCCGCCTTGAATTGTGATCTGAGATGTTTGCCTTTTCTCCAGGTGGCTGCCTGACTGCCAACTACACTTTGAGATGTTTTTCCTTTCTCCGGGTGATGCCTGACTGCTGAACTTGAATGTATTCCCTACTCTCCAGGCAAGCTCCTGATTACTGACTTGAAATGTATTCCTCTGTTCTTCAAGCGGACTTCTAACTGCTAAAAATTGAATGCATTCCTCTGTTCTCCGGGCGGGCTCCTGACTGCTGACTTGAATGTATTTCTTTGTTCTTCAGGCGGGCTCCTGACTTCAACAAAATAGACAAAACAAAGAAAATTTTCTGCCCCAGTTTGGTGGCTGGGTGCACATGTGGTTGCAAACTAAATCATGTTGCTAAATATTAGTAAAAACTTGAAAAATAAAACTTGAATTGTACTCCCTAGTTCTCCAGGAGGGCTCCTGACTGCTGCATTTGAACTGTATTCCCTGCTTTCCAAGCGGGCTCCGGACTGCGGACTTGAATGTATTCCTTTGTTCTTCATGTGGGCTCCTGAGTGCTAAAATTTGAAATGTATTCCTATGTTCTTCAGGCATGCTCCTAACTGCTAAAACTTGAAATGTATTCCTCTGTTCTCCAGGCGAGCTCCTAACTTTAACAAAATAAATACAACAAAGAAAATCTCTTGCCCCAGTTTGGTGGTTGGGTATCATATTACCATATATTAATAAGAATTTGAAGGCTTAAACTTGAGTATTACTCCCTCTGTTCTTTAGGTGGGCCTCTTGACTGCTAAATCTTGAAATGTATTCCTCTGTTCTTCAGGCGGGCTCCTGACTGCTAAAACTTGAAATGTATTCCTTTGTTTTTCAGGCGGGCTCCTGACTGCTAAAACTTCAATGTATTCCTTTATTCTCCAGGCGGGCTCCTGACTTCAACAAAACAAATACAACAAAGAAAATTTCTTGCCCCAGTAAGGTGGCTGGGCCTCATATTACCTGACATTAATAAGAATTTGAAAGCTAAAACTTGCATTGTACTTCCTCTATTCTTCAGGCAGGCTCCTGTCTTCTAAAACTTGAATGATTCCTCTATTCTCCAGGCGGGCTCCTGACTGCTGACTTGAAATGTATTCCTCTGTTCTTCAAGCGGGCTCCTGACTGCTAAAACTTGAATGTATTCCTCTGTTCTTCAGGCGGGCTCCTGACTACAACAAAACAAATACAACAAAGAAAATCTCTTGCCCCAATTTGGTGGTTGGGCCTCATATTACCAGACATTAATAAGAATTTGAAAGCTAAAACTTGCATTGTACTTCCTCTGTTCTTCAGGCGGGCTCCTGACTGCTAAAACTTGAATGTATTCCTCTGTTCTTCAGGCGGGCTCCTGACTACAACAAAACAAATACAACAAAGAAAATCTCTTGCCCCAATTTGGTGGTTGGGCCTCATATTACCAGACATTAATAAGAATTTGAAAGCTAAAACTTGCATTGTACTTCCTCTGTTCTTCAGGCGGGCTCCTGACTGCTAAAACTTGAATGTATTCCTCTGTTCTCCAGGCGGGCTCCTGACTGCTAACTTGAAATGTATTCCTCTGTTCTTCAGGTGGGCTCCTGACTGCTAAAACTTGAATGTATTCCTTTGTTCTCCAGGCGTGCTCCTGACTGCTGATCTGAATGTATTCCTCTGTTCTTCAAGCGGGCTCCTGAATTCAACTAAATAGACAAAACAAAGAAAATTTTCTGCCCCAGTTTGGTGGCTGGGTGCACATGTGGTTGCAAACTAAATCATGTTGCCAAATATTAGTAATAATTTGAAAAATAAAACTTGAATTGTACTCCCTTGTTCTCCGGGCGGGCTCCTCACTGCTGTATTTTAATTGTATTCCCTGCTTTCCAGGCGGGCTCATGACTGCTGACTTGAATGTATTCCTCAGTTCTTCAGGTGGGCTCCTAACTGCTAAAATTTGAAATGCATTCCTCTATTCTTCAGGCGGGCTCCTAACTGCTAAAACTTGAAATGTATTCCTCTGTTCCCCTGGCAGGCTCCTGACTTCATCAAAACAAATACAACAAAGAAAATCTCTTGCCCCAGTTTGGTGGTCAGGCATCATATTGCCAGACATTAATAAGAATTTGAAAGCTAAAACTTGAATTGTACTCCCTCTATTCTTCAGGCGGGCTCCTGACTGCTAAAACTTGGAATGTATTCCTCTGTTCTTCAGGCGAGCTCCTGACTGCTGACTTGAAATGTATTCCCTTGTTCTCCAGGCGGGCTCCTGATTGCTGACTTGAAATGCATTCCTGACTTCAACAAAACAGACAAAACAGAGAAAATTTCCTACCCCAGTTTGGAGGTTGGGCGCATATGTGAGTGTAAACTAAGTCATAGTACAAAATATCAGTAGGAATCTAAAAGCTAAAACTTGAATTGTACTCCCTTGTTCTCCAGGTGGGCTCCTGACTGCTAAACTTGGAATGTATTCCCTTGTTCTCCAGGTGGGCTCCGGACTGCGACTTGAAATGTATTCCCTGCTCTCCAAGCGGGCTCCTGATTGCTAAACATGACTTGCTTCTCCCTGTTCTCCAGTTTGGTAGTGGGTACCTGATTTCAACAAAATAGATAAAAACAAAGAAAATTTCTACCCCAGTTTGGTAGTTGGGCACATGGGTGAGTGTTAAACTGAATCATTCTACCAACTGTTATGAAGAATTTGAAAACTAAGTCCTATTATCCAGGGAGGTCCTGGCAACTCTTAATTAAACGTCAATTATAGATCTAAGTTGTAGTTTCTAAAGGTATTATTTCCACTAAGTAGTGTTATCTAAGAGGGTTTTAAACTACATCCTATTATCCATGAAGGTTCTGAAAACTCCTAATTGAATCTTATCTTAAACATGCAAACATTGCAATCAACTTACATTCTTTCTATGATTTGTTTTGAAATTTATCTAAGCCCAATTTTTCAGGAAGGTCCGGAGAGTTTACGGTCAAACCTATTTTGGTGCTTGCTCTTCGACTACGGAGAGTTTCTCCGAAACAAATGAAAATCTTCTACCCCTGTTTCAATCAAAGAAAAATCTTGTCAGTTTAAAATGGTGGTTAGTTGATGGCATTCTTGCTGAAGATGTCTCCGCTGCTGTGTTTTACTTTGACTTGCTTCCCGAACTGGCCCTGAACCTCTTAACTTTCTGACTGAATTTCAAACCACATGACCTTCGACGACCCGAGTGTTTTATACCCAGACTGTTGTTTCACATCTCTGACCCTTCTTATCTGAAACTTTACATCATGCCATCTTTGGTACGTTCTAGCCCCACTGTGCTCTGCAATTGGGAAACTGATAGTGAGCCTTGACATCCTTTCTTCTTTGCTTTGAACAAGACTGACATTGAAACATTTTAGAGAACAAAACCCAAAAAGGAATGAAATGCAATGACCTCGAGAGTTAAGGATAAAGAGAATCCAAACCCGGACAACTTACAAAAGGAAAGAAAAGTAAAAGAGACTTATCTGAGTGGAACAGCTAGTACCATTGATCATGACATGCATTTCGGACTAATCGGCCAAATTTGTCCAACTAATCAACTTTCAACTGCCACGCTTCGATTCCCCTAAATTCCACAACCTGATTTCTTCACCCAAACATGAACCTTGTTCATCATGCGGTGTCCTGAACGTTTTTCAGCCACAGACCCCTCTCATTTGTTCATCTGAAAACTCACTTTCGTCTTAAGGTGCCTGCGAGGGTTTTCACCTATAAGACTCTCTCATTTGTGATTTCTTTCATCTCACTTTCACCTTATGGTGCCCATGAGGGTTTTCACCAATAAGACTCTCTCACTTTTCATTTCTCTTAGCTCGCGTCGCCTTATGGTGCCCGTGAGGGTTTTCACCAATAAGATTCTCTTATTTTCATCATTTTTCTGCTTGGACCAGAGTGTTGTCCCTGACATAAATCACCTCTTCTTGCTTGACTTGGCATTTCTTGAAGACTGATCAGAAGGTCTTTCTTTGGACCGTAATGCAGGCTTTTGGACAGGGTTAGAAAGAAAGGTTATTAAAGGCTCAAAACAATTTAGATGGGTTTAAAATTATAGCTTTCGAAATCTGATTTCTTACAACAACCGCAACTTCTGCCCTAGTTTCTTGCTTGGGGGCTTTGGATTTTATTTTGATGGGACCGAACCGTGAGGCTACCTACGTATCCTTAAAAGTAATCAGGTCAAACGTAGTTCATGAATGTCTTGTTGTTATTTTTCTTTTTCTTTTCTTTCCACTTTTTTTTATTTTTCCTTTCTTTGTTTTGTTGTGTTTCTTTTTTTTCTCTCTTTTTTTGTTCTCTCTTTCTTCTTTTTTTTCGTTTTATTTTCTCTTTTCTCTTTTTTTCCTTTCTCTTTTCATTCTTTTATTTCTCCTTTCTCTTTTTCCTTTACTTATCTTTTGTGCTTGCATTTCTGAACTTCGCTACTGATTCCAAAAGAGGGGTATGAAAGAAAATAAATAAGGCTCAAAGGGGTAACAAAGGATAAAGTGTTTAGATAGCAGAGCAAAATGTCTTCGTCATTCCAATCTTCAAAATACAAGTACAAACAAATGCAATTAATTCAAAGGAAATCATACATAATATCTCTTGACCGCATCGGAGTTGATGGCATTTCAACACACTTTCCCTCTATGTTTTTCAAATACAAAGCACCATTAGATAACACCCTCGTCACGATGAACAGCCCTTGCCAATGTGGGGCAAACTTGCCTTTGGCCTCGGCCTGATATGGACGAATATGCCTCAATACTTGCTGACCCACCTCGAACTTTCGTGGGCGCACCTTCTTATTATATGCTCTCGCCATTCTCTATTGATACAATTGGCCATGACATAATGCTGCCAATCTTTTCTCATCAATCAAGCTCAATTGCTCCAAGCAGGCTTTGATCCATTCATCATCATCAATTTTAGCTTCTGAGACAGTCCGAAGGGACAAAATTTCCACCTCTACAGGTATCACTGCCTTGATACCATACACCAATGAATAAGGAGTCGCCCCTACTGAAGTACGGACAGTAGTGCTATAACCCAACAATGCAAAAGGCAACTTTTCATGCCATTGTCTATAACCTTCCACCATTTTATGCAGTATCTTCTTTATTTTCTTGTTGGCTACCTCAACTGCTCCATTTGCCTTCGGGCGATAAGGAGTGGAATTACGAGGTGTAATTTTGAATTGCTGACATACCTCTTTCATCAGATGACTATTAAGATTAGCCCATTGTCTGTAATGATCACCTTTGGTATCCCAAACCGACAAATGATATTTGAATGCACAAAATCGACCACTGCTTTCTTGGTTACAGACTTAAATGTTTTAGCTTCAACCCATTTGGTGAAATAATTAATGGCCACCAGAATAAACCTGTGCCCATTTTATGCTACTGGTTCAATTGGCCCGATGACATCCATCCCCCATGCAACAAAAGGCCATGGTGCGGACATTGTGTGTAATTCTGATGGTGAAGAGTGAATCAAATCTCCATGCACTTGACATTGATGACATCTACGCACAAAACTGATACAATCCCGCTCCATAGTAAGCCAATAATAACCTGCTCGGAGAATCTTCTTTGCCAATATGTACCCACTCATATGCGGTCCACAAACTCCCGAATGTACCTCGGTCATGATAGTTGTGGCCTATTTAGCATCTATACATCTCAACAACCCAAGATCTGAAGTTCTTTTGTACAATACCCCTCCACTAAAGAAAAATCCACTTTCCAAACGTCGAATTGCTCTTTTTTGATCCCCTGTTGCCTGTATCGGATGCACTCCCATTCTAAGGTATTCATTGATATCATGGAACCACGGCTCACCATCAAGTTCTTCTTCCACCATATTACAGTAGGCATGTTGATCGCGGACCTGAATCTGCAAACGGTCCACATAGGTTTTATCTGGATGATTCAACATTGATGCCAACATGGCTAAAGCATCAGCAACTTCATTATGAATCCTTAGTATATGCCTGAATTCTATTGATTGGAACTTTTGACAAAGATCATGCAAACATTGTTGATAAGGTATAAGCTTCAAATCTCGTGTTTCCCATTCTCCTTGAATCTGGTGTACCAAAAGGTCCGAGTCGCCCATGACCAAGACTTCCTGGACACCCATATCTACAGCTAACCTCAAACCCAAAATGCATGCCTCATACTCGACCATGTTATTAGTACAATTGAAATGAAGCTGAGCCGTAACAGGGTAGTGCTGCCCTATTTTAGAAATAAGTACCGTTCTTATCCCAACACCTTTCATATTGGTAGCCCCATCAAAGAAAAGTTTCCATACTGGCTTCTCAACTTGTTCCAACTCATCAACGTGCATTACCTCTTCGTTAGGGAAGTATGTCTTCAAAGGTTCATATTCTTCATCTAATGTATTCTCAGCCAAGTGGTCAGCCAACGCTTGCGCTTTCATTGCAGTCCGAGTCACATAAACAATGTCGAATTCCGTGAGCAATATTTGCCACTTTGCGAACCTTCCTGTGGGCATAGGCTTCTAAAAGATGTACTTCAACAGATCCAATCGAGATATGAGGTAAGTGGTATACGATGACAGGTAGTGTTTCTACTTCTGTGCTACCCAAGTTAGGGCGCAACACGTCCTCTCACGCTTAGTATAATTAACCTCGTAAGCTGTGAACTTCTTGTTGAGGTAGTATATGGCATGATATTTCTTACCGGTGATGTCATGCTGACCTAACACATATCCAAATGAGTTGTCAAATACATAATCAAAGGCCTCCCTTATTCTAGCGGGACCAACACTGGTGCGTTTAACAGATACCCCTTTATCTTATCAAATGCTTCTTGACATTCGTCTGTCCACCTGATCGTAGCATCCTTCTTTAACAGCTTGAAGATAGGCTCACAAGTTGTCGTAAGCTGAGCGATAAACCTACTGATGTAATTCAATATCCCTAACAGACTCATCACCTCAGTCTTGTTCTTCAGAGGTGGCAATTCTTGGATGGCCTTGATTTTTGATGGGTCCAGCTCAATACCTTGACGGCTGACCATAAATCCAAATAATTTTCCAGATGGAACACTGAAAGCACATTTCGTAGGATTAAGCTTAAGATTGTACCTGCGAAGCCTTTGGAGGAACTTTCTCAGATCTCGGACGTGGTCAGACTGCTTCCTGGTCTTTACAATTGCATTGTCCATATATACCTCGATCTCCCTGTGTATCATGTCATGGAATATGGTTGTCATCGCTCTCATATAGGTTGCCCCAACATTTTTCAACCCAAATGGCATGACCCTGTAGCAGTACTCTCCCTGTGGCGTGATGAATATTGTCTTTTCTGCATCTTCCTCATCCATTAAGATCTGGTGATGGTCCGTATAACAATCCACAAAAGAACCAATCTCATGTTTGGAACAATTATCAATCAATATGTGGATGTTTGGTAATGGGAAGTTATCCTTCGGACTCGCCTTGTTAAGATCACGATAATCAACGCACACCCTAGTCTTACAATCTATCTTTGGTACAGGCACAGCATTGGCTAACTAGATGGTATACCGTGTGACCCGAATTGCCTTTGCATCAAACTGCTTGGTAACTTCTTCTTTGATCTTCACACTCATATCATTTTTAAATTTCCTCAGCTTCTGCTTGACAGCAGGGAATGCTGGGTTGGTGGGAAATTTGTGAACCACCAAATCAGTGCTTAAACCCAGCATGTCATCATATGACCATGCAAAAACATCTTTGTACTCAAGCAACATTTTAATTATCTCCTCTCTGAGATGTGGTTCAAGATGGACACTTATTTTAGTTTCTCGAATATTATCCTGATGCCCTAAGTTGATTGCTTATGTATCATTCAGGTTAGGTTTGGGTTTTTCTTCAAAAAGGCTTTCTAATCATCATATTCCACTTTGTCATCACACTCAATCTCTTGTATTATTATATCAGAATTATATTAGCATTTAAGACTGGGCCGGAGATTCCTCGTGCATGTAATGTCACTGAAACCAGCATAAAAAGGACTGTACAAGAAGGAAAAGAAAAATAAAAATAAAAATATCAGGAATGAAAAGAATGGAAATTGTATTTTGTTGAAATTTAAAGATAAAAAGGTTTAACTCATCCAAACGGACGGAACATAGCATCTGAATTACAACCCTGGAAATAATCCAGATTAAACTGAAAGAAAAATCAAAACCGACTACCACAACTCCCTCCGAGTAGGAAGAAGAGTAGCTTCCTAATTGTTGATCTTTGCACAGGGCCCCACAAATTGCATATCTATCTTGTTTGATCCTTCTCCAGCTTTCACCATATTTACCTCGTTGAACAACCTCTCGAACCCCTTATCGAAATCTCCATCATCATCAATAAATGAACCGGGAATCGTTGACATTGGGCGCTTTCTGGCACTAGGCTTGACAAATGGTCTGGATAGCCGCGGGATGGGCTTTGGAAGAACCCATGCTCTCTGTTTCAGCTTTCTGGCTCGCCTTATGTCCGCATCTGTAGGCTTGAATCCCAAACCAAAAGTATCCAAGTTTTTGGGAAGAGACACTGGTTGTACGATACCTTGCAGAGAGGCACCCAAACCCTTGCCAGGTACAAAGCCATTCTTCAATATCTCCGAAGCCACCATGAGTGATGCGGTTTCTACTTTAGGAATTGGAACACACTCACCTTCTAGGATCTTTTCAAATGAAACCGTGTCAAAGACCTGATAGACCCATCGACCCTTGTCGTCTTCAGCTTTGATGAAAGGTACAATGGCATCACCCAGGGCGCACAGATTATCCTCACCGTGCACCACAATTTCATGTATATCCCCTTCAAATTTAACAATCTAGTGCAAGGTAGATGGCACTGCCTTGGTCGCATGAATCCAGGGTCGCCCCAGCAAAAGATTGTAAGAAACTACCACGTCCAACACTTGGAATTCCATAGTGAAATCGATAGGCCCTATTGTCAATTCTAGTATTATATCACACATTGAATCTTTGCCCCAACCGTCAAACCCTTGAACGCAAATGTTTTTTTTTTGCGAATTCTATCATCTTCCCCTTTCAACTTGTTCAGTGTGGAGAGAGGGCAAATGTTTGCACTATACCCATTGTCGATCAAAACTCGGGTAACCACAAAATCTTCGCACTACACCGTCAGATAAAGGGCCTTATTACGCTCAGCACCCTCCACGGGCAACTCATCATTGGAGAGGGTAACTCTATTCACCTCAAATATTTTTCTTGCTATTTTCTCCAAGTGATTTACCGATATCTTGTAGGGAACATGAGCCTCATTCAAAATTTTCATCAGTGCCCGACGGTGCTGATCGAAATGGATTAGCAATTAGAGCAAGGAGATCTGAGCATGTGTTTTCCTCAATTGCTCTATAATGGAATAGTCATGCACCTTTATCTTCTTCAAGAATTCTTCTGCCTCTTCTTCGGTCACAGCTTTCTTTACCAGAACTGAGTTATCTGTGGAGGTTTTGGCTTTTCTTAACTCCTCGGGGGCAAAGCATCTCCTCGAGCAACATTCGGCCATAGTTCTAAGGGACGACCTTGTTGTTGACTATTGGCAGCTGGGTTACTGGTTTGAGAATGACCGACTCTGTGAAGCACCTTCCACAACCACAACAGGCTTGTTCAATGCCCCTGGTACCACCACTTTTGTTGTCCCCTGTTTTACTGCAACACCGCTCGAGGACTATTTATCAATTGCCACAATTGGTAACTACTTGTTCCTTTCACCTTGATCAATGACTTCCCGCTACTTGATTCTCCACTCGACTTAACTTCACTAGACTTGATCATCATTACCATCTGCGAGGGCTTATTAGGATCTCCTCCTTTTTACACTATCTCAATCATATTGGTCTCATGATTGGCCAGCAACGGATTTTGGTTGATATTAGGTGCCTCTGGGGTCTGAACCTCGATCCGGCGGGTGTCAATGAGCTCTTGAATGGCTATTTTCAACTTCCAGCATTTCTCTGTGTCATGCCTCGGGGCCCCTGTACAATATTCACAACTCACCGGGTGGTAAATATTTCTCGGAAGGGGATTTGGCAACTTAGGCTAATTGGATTCAACATTCCCAACTGTCTTAACCTGTGGAATAGACTGGTATATGATTCTCCCAATGGAGTTAAAGTCTTCTGCTTCTGTGTCCACTCATTCTTGAAGGTTTGGTTAGGCAGGAAACTTGCTCCAGGGGGATTCCTGTTGGCTCTTGGAGGTGGGTAAGTGTTTTAGGGAGCTGGGTAAGTATTTTGTGGGGTTGGCACATGCCATTGCGCGTGGGCAGGAGGTTGAGGGTATGTTTGTGCATGATGGATAGAGAAGTGGGGATCTGGAGGTGGGTAGTAGTGTTGTGGTGGGCTATATGGAGTGTGGGGGTAAGTTT
>MU743582.1:81557-120708 GCA_026770625.1 Nicotiana glauca | reverse complement strand
GCACATGCCATTGCGCGTGGGCAGGAGGTTGAGGGTATGTTTGTGCATGATGTACAGAGAAGTGGGGATCTGGAGGTGGGTAGTAGTGTTGTGGTGGGCTATATGGAGTGTGGGGGTAAGTTTGGGGGTGGGGTCGAGGCTTGTTATAGTAAGGTGACGGGCCCCTGGACCAAGCTCTTAACTCAACTACCGCAACGTCCTCTTTATTATTCTTTCCCAGCACGCCCCCAGTGCCACTTTGAATGGCCTGGGTGGTTGCTTTGATTGCTGAATAAATCATGATCTTGTTCTTCTTGAGTCCTTCCTCCACCATGCTTCCTATTTTCACCACTTCGTTGAAAGATTTCCCTACTGCTGACACTAATTGACCGAAATAAGTGGGCTCTAAGGCCTGCAAGAAATAATCAACCATTTCACTCTCTTTCATAGGAGGGTAAACCCTCGCTGCTTGCTCTCTCCAATGGAAGTCGTATTCTCTGAAACTTTCCCCGGGCTTCTTCTCAATCTTGGTCAATGACAGACGGTCTGGGACAATTTCAAGATTGTACTAAAAATGACAGGCAAATGCTTGGGCCAGATCATCCCAAGTATACCACCGACCATGATCTTGTCAGGTGTACCATTCCAAAGCTGAGCCACTTAAACTTTGACTAAAATACGCCATCAGTAATTCATATCGCCCACCTGCCCTTCTCATCTTGCTACAAAAACCTCTTAGGTGCACCACTGGATCACCATGCCCGTCATATAAATCAAACTTGGGTAGCTTGAACCCTGCTGTTAATTGGACATCTGGGAATAGACACAGGTCTTTACAGGCCACGCTTACTTGTCCATCTAGCCCCTGCATATTCCTGAAAGATTGCTCCAAGCTTTTGAATTTCCTAACCATCTCCTCCTGCTCAGAATTCTTAGGAGGCTTCTCATTTTCTGCTGAGAGATCAAAATGAGGAGTGTAAGAACATGGTTCTGGTGCTTTAAAGGTTGTTTCTGGGGGTAATAATGATTTTCTTGAGTCTAGAACAGAGGCTCACCTGAAGATCGGTACAATGCAGTAGGTGGAGGTGCCACAAACACAAGAGTGGTTGGTGGGGGATGGTATGGGACTTGTTTGGGTGGTAGAGCTGAGGTTGTTTGGGAAGTGGTGCCATAGCATTGTTGTTAGGTAAGAAAGGCCGAGTATGAATTCATAGTGGGAGGACCTTGAGGTTGAGCCAATGGTGGGATATAAGCAGGGTTGGCGGGATAAAACGGTGGCGGATGCCCCTTTTCCCAGGCTTGATACATTTCAGCCATTTGCTGCTTCAGCTTTTACATCTCTTCTTTCATCGCATTAACATCAACTTCTTCCACTTCTCTTGATGGGTCAACAATACTCGCCTCCAATTCTTGGTTGGCCATGTTCAGCTTGCCTTTTGACCGAGTGTTGTAGGAATGGGTTGCCAGAATACCAATACATCAACAACAGCTTTGTTAGCGATTATAGTTTTAACAGATTAGTAGCCGCACATTTGGAGAATGAATGCACCTAAGCAGTTAACCGTTTCTATTATGCACTTGCTCGACTGCTTGCGTCATCCCGAATTTTCCTTTCCTTTTCTTTCCTCTCTCTTTCATTCCTACTTTCTCTTTTGTCTCTACCGTCTTAGGCCTCTCTCTTGTTTTTCTGCTCTTATTTTCTTTTTCTTTACTTCTCCTCTCGTGTTTTTCCTTCTTCGTTTTTCCCCTCTTCTTTTCCTTCTTTTTCTTTTTATTTTATTGGTTACGGTCGAATCCTACGGAGATTGCCTATATATCATGACCCCGCATGAATCAGACCAAGCGTAGTTCTTGAGGATATAAATAAATATAAAAATATTTTTTGGATTTTCAATCTTTTCATAAAAACAAACACTTTGACTGCAATGACTCAAGACCCACAGACTCAAAAGAAACTTACAAACTTAGAAAAAGATGGAAACATCAACTCAAAAGACCTAACAGACTCCAAAAAAACTTAACGGGCTCAAAACAGAAAGTATCGACTCAAATAAAGATCACAAATACATTAAAGCCTTGAAAACTCCTGGAGCTCTTGGGGTGTTGTTTGGTTCTGCTGTAGGCCCATCTGCAAGATCCCCCTGGAGACTTTCCAAATCTCTCATTACCTGTTGGAAAAATGTCATGACTGCCGCGAAGAAGGTGGTGCGGGTCACTTCTTCACATGCTTGACATTTCACTACGATGTACTCTACAATCACCCTGACCCTCTCACGGATCCTACCCTTCTGTTGCAATAAATACCTAATTTGGTGGGCTCTAGCTTCCATAGTTTTCTTAGCTTCATGGCTCTGTTCTTGAAATGGTCGCAGATCCCTTTCCAATCATGCTATCAAGGCATAACAATCCTCTCTTTTGGCCTTGAAATCTCTTTCCTGCTTAGCCATTTCATTTTCAATGATCTTGACCTTTTCTTCATACTTACCATCCCCTTGTCATATTTATTCTTCAGTTGTAGGATGAGACAGGCTCATTCCCCTGCATCCTTAGCTAACTTGGCTCGAGCATTTGCTAGCTCCACTTCAGTCTTTTGCAAGCCATCCTCGAAATCACGTGCATTCTGGGTAAGATTGTAGATGAGCTTTTCGTATTTTCTACTCCTGCCCAGGTTTTCAATTGCTATTTTCATCTTTTGGGTTTAGGCTTTGAGAGCTTCATTCTCTTGGACCAATTTTCTTCTCTCGTCTTCGTCTTCTTGGGCTTGAAGATCATTGTTGAATTCCATGTTTCTCCATTTTTCTTTCAAGGCATGAATCTCAGCTTGATATGCCTTTTCCTTTCTCCCCGTGCTAATCTTTCATGTAATTTGTCATCAAAAACTTGCACATGAGGTCTTTTGGCGGGTCTCTCAGGTTCGGGTTCCGGCTCGTTGTTCTGTCACGACCCAGATTTTCCACCCTCAGGAGTCGTGATGGCGCCTACTCGCAGAAGCTAGGCAAGCCAACTTTAGTTACTTTTCCTTGATAAACAATCCTTTTAACAATATTATTTAAATAATGAAAAGTCAACAATAATAAGCGCAAGTCTTAAATTTAAATAGCTAAACAAGATACTGAATTCCAACATAATCTCTACCCAAGAACTGGAGTCACCTACTCACGAACGTCTAAGAAAAACTAAATACAAGGTCTAAAAGAAACATAAATCTGTTTATCCTGAATACAAAGAGATGACAGTCTAATGTAAGGATAGAAGGGAGATGTCGGGCCTACAGACGCCTGCAAGGCTACCTCGGGTCTCTCTGGACTGAAGATATGCTCCCGAACTAAAGTTGCTGCAGCTGCTGCTCGAAACCTGGACCTGTGCAAAAATGCACAGAGTGTAGCATCAGCACAACCGACCCCATGTGCTAGTACGTGCGTAGCCTAACCCCGGCGATGTAGTGACGAGGCTAGACTGGAAATTACATAAACCTTTGCAGAAATATATGTACGAGTACAACGAAAAATAACAAGAACATAAAAATTTAAAACGGGGGAGGGGAGCATGCTTCAGGGGTAACAGTTAGAAACAAACATCAGGAATAATGGTAAGAACATCTACAGTTTAACTTCTAGAAATAATGAATAAACAAGGCAACATTTATATTTAACTCATCTCCTTGCAAGCGTGCAACCCAATCCTATTTCTCAATATCTCGTGGTAGGCGTACCACCCGCTCCCATATCAATATATCATGTGTGGTAGTCGTACCACTTGCTCCCATATCAATATATCAGGTGTGGTAGGCATACCACTCACTCCCATTTCAGTATATCATGTGTGGTAGGCGTACCACTCGCTCCCATTTCAATATCACTTTTGGTAGGAGTACCACCCGCTCCGTTTACTTTCAACATAATACACAATACGACTCCGACAAAGGAACAATCAATTTAATACTTTTCCCGGCAAGGGAACACTAGCAACAAGTCAAACATCCCGGCAAGGAATAGTTAGCTATAACCAATCCTATTCAACTTCTTCTTAACATTAATAATACCAACATTAAATCAAGATTTTCATAGGATCAAGCAAGAGTGTACAATTATCAAATTAAGACTCGCGGTCATGCTCGACATCGACTCATGGATACTCCTCACCATGCCCATATGTTGTACTACACACAAAATAGGTAGCAATTATGACTCAACTCCTAATCCCTCAAGCTAGGGTTAAACCAAACACTTACCTCAACTTCCACGGCCAAATCAATCCACAATGACCGCTTTCCCTTTCGAATTCGGCTCCAACTCAATCAAATCTATACAATAAGGACTTCATAATATCAATATACTCTAAATAAATCAAACCCAATGCCTAAATATAGATTTCCAAGCTTTCTTTCCAAAGTTCCAAAAATCAACCCCCGGGCACGCTCGGTCAAAACACGAGGTTCGGACCAAAAACCCAAACCCCCATTCGCCCACAAGCCCGAATATATAATTTGTTTTCAAATTTGACCCCAAAACGAGGTCTAAATCAAGAAAATATAGAAAACACTAACTCTACCCATTTTTCCCAATTTCTACCCTAAATTACGTGTTTTAGGTCTAGAATTTCAATAGATGATGATGGAAAATGAAGAAAACGAGTTAAACAATACACCCAAGAAGTTTTGGTGAAGAAATGCTCTAACAATCGCCTAGAAGCTTTGGAGAAGAAAGGGTTCGTGTATATTTTGAACGAAAACCATCAATGTTCTGTTATTAGACTTTAAAAATAACTGCACAAAATTGCCCTTCGCGGGAGCAAGGTTGTGTTCGCGAAGGGTTGGGTTGATAGACTATTGCGTTCGCGATGAGAAGGAAGCGAACGCAAAGAGAAAGACTGGGGGGGTCCAAGGGATTGGCTTACGCGAACGCGCTGGCCTGTACGCGAACGCGATGGGAAGTGGCTGGAGACCTACGTGAACGCGGTCTAGCCATCGCGAACATGAAGAAAGAAGGAGGGTTAGGCCCTCAAGACTCGATAACTCTACGCGATCACGATCAAGGGATGCCAATGCGAAGAAGGGAGGGATCTGAAGCTTAGCGAACGTGAAGGTGTCACGACCCCAACTCGGTCGTGATGGCACCCAGCACCCTACTAGGCAATCCCAACCTTGTTACCATAATTCCCGATAATTAAACAGATTACAGATAATTAACACAGTATATTAAAAGTCCAAAATTACTGATAAAGTGCGGAAATTACCAGAATACATAATATAGTCCCACTAGGACCCGGTGTCACGATCATGAGCCTCTAAATACAGAGTTATAATACTAATACAAGTTTGTCTAAAAGCTAGAAATACAGAATGTAAAGATAGAGATAGAAGGGAGAATCTTCGGATGCGAACGCCATATAGCTACCTCGAATACTCCCGGAAAATGCATCTGGAACTCTGGTCAAAGCTCACTCAGTCTGTGAATGCCCTGGATCTACACACAAGGTGCAGGGAGTAAAGTGAGTACCCCGACCCAGTGAGTAATAAAAATAAATACAGTCTGAAGGTAAGAAAACACAGTAAATACACAAAGTAAGCTATAATCCAAATATACATCAATGCATGGAACTAAACAACTGAACAACAATTAAAGATACAAATGCATGAATGCAATGCATATGATGTTACATTCCAGTACCCACTGCGGCGCACAGCCCGAGCCACCCATAATCATTTATCGTCGACGGCGCTCACTGGGGGTATGTACAGACTCCGGAGGGGCTCCTACAGCCCAAGCGCAATATCAAGCCATCTCGTGGCATTAATCAAATCCTGGTCAGTCATTGTTACCTGACCCATTTACATCATATAGTGCCATTGTCACCATTGTTTCAAGTTCCTGCTGCGGCGCGCAGCCCGAGCCACCCATAATGTTTCAAGTCACATCACACAGTGCCATTATTACCACTGTTTTAACTCACTGCTGCGGCGCGCAGCCCGAGCCACCCATGATCAGTCCAGAAAACATCATAAGCCCCTTGGGCATTTATAAAACAGTAGTTCTCAGCCCGAAATAACATTTAAAATATCATTTGAGTTTTCAAAACATAGAAATATGGCTGAGTTTGCTAAACAGTATTTAAAACCTTGGACTGAGTTCAAATGATAACCAAAAATATGCTAAAACAGTAATATCGATCCTCGAAGGATTCTACAAATAGGCACAAGGCCCCAAACATGGAAACAAGCCCAAATAACATCAATAAAGTATGTGTATCAACCACCAGTATAGTATAAATATCACTCAGGATGGACCAAGTCACAATTCCCAATAGTAAACGACCCCGCACTCAACGTAGAATGCGTGTCATGCCTCAATATAGTGTTACGATGTGAAAGTCCGGGGTTTCAAACCATCAGGGCAGCATTTACATCTATTACTCACCTCTAGCCGGCCAAATACTACTCCGCGATGCCCTTTCCTCTCGTATCGACCTCCTCACGCGTCGAATCTGGCCAAAACCACAACGAATACATTACAATAGGCTAAGGGAATATAACCCAATCGAAAGAACTCGAAAAAATACCGAAAAACATGAAGTTGGCAAAACTCGAGCCCGGACCCACTTCTTGAAAAATTACGAAATTCACATCACCGGATTCCTCATCCCGCCATGAGTCCGTACATACAAAATTCATCAAAATCGGAGTCCAAATGCTCCATCAAATTCCAAATTTACATTCCAAAAACCAAGCCCTAGTTCTTCCAATTTTTACCGAAATTTCTAAGAATTGAAGGTTGAATCTTCAATAAAATGGTGTTTCTAAGTCACGAGACTTACCTCCAAGCACTTCCCGTCAAAAGCCCCTTCAAACTCTACCAAAAAGCTCTCAAGGTTGTTCAAAAATGGAGGAAATATCAAATGGGTCGCGGATGAAATGTCCTTATAAAACCCTTCTGAAATTGCCCGGATCCTTCTATGCGAACGCGAGGGTCCTCTCACGATCGCAATGCACAAATTTCCCTTCAGAAAAAAATGCCCTTCGCGAACGCGTCTGGTCTCCCGCGAACGCGAAGGCTTAGGCCTCCAGACCTATACGAACGCGTCTCTTCAAACGCGAATGCATTGAACACTGACCAGGGCCCCCAAACTTCTTCTACGCGAACGCGATGACCAAAAACTTACACCTAAGCGAACGCGTAGCCCAAACGCGAATGCGAAGAACAACTTTCTGCCCTCACAACTTAAGCCTACGCCTCCGCGACACTTACCACGCGAACGCGATGAAGGAATTCTCTGCAACGCCACAACTGGAAAACCAGCAATCACACAAGGCAAAAAAATGGGCCCGTTTGATCACCCGAAATCACCCCGAGGCCCCCGGGACCTCAACCAAAAGCACCAACCTACTCCAAAACATCATACGAACTTGTTCCAATCATCAAAACACGTCAAACAATACAAAAATCATCAATTCACCGCGGATTCAAGCCTAAGCTTATCAAATTCTTACGAAATTCACCTTCGATCAAAAACCCGACCAAACGACGTCCGAATGACCTGAAATTTTGCACACATATCCAAAATTACCTAAAGAAGCTACAGAAACTCTCAGAATTCCGGTCCGACCCTCGGATCAAAATGTCACCTATCAATCGGAACTCGCCAAAATTCCGACTTTGCCAATTCAAGCCTAATTCTACACCGGACCTCCAAATCCAACTCCGATCGCACTCCTAAGTCACAAATCAACCCCCGAAGCTAACTGAATCACTGGAATTCACATCCGAGCCCTATAACTCAATAGTCAACATTCGGTTGACTTTTCCAACTTAAGCTTTCATTAAAGAGACTAAGTGTCTCAGTTCTTATCAAAACCAATCCAAATCAACTCTAACACACCACATACCGATAACGAAACATGAAGAAGCATAAAATGGGGGAAACGGAGCGACAACACATGAGACGATGGGTCGGGTTGTCACAGAAGGAGACATCGCGAACGCGATGAAGGAATTTACTGTGCACTTGTTGCAGATTTTTCTAAAATTTCACTAAGTTCAGAATCACCCCGAACACCTCCGAAAACACTCCCGAGCCAGCGGGGCTCCCAACCAAACACACACGCTAACTCAATAACATCCTACGAACTTAACCGTGTGATCAAATTGCCAAAATAACATCAAGAACAAGGAATCAAACCTCAAAATCACTAGTTTTTCTTCAAACTTCATAAACTTTCAAATTTAGAATTTCAAGTCCGAAACACGTCAAATGACGTCCGATTTCAACCAAATTTTACAAAAACCTCTTAAAACACATATAAGACTTGTAACGTGCACCAGAACCAAAATACGGGCCCGATACCAACACATTCTAATCAATTTTCATTTTCATTTTCCTTAACAATTTCAGAAAAATAATTTCTTTTAAAAATTCATCTCTCGGGCTCGAGACCTCGGATTTCGATTCCGGGCATATGCCTGAGTCCCATATTTTTCTATGGACCCTCCAAGACCATCAAATCACGGGTCCGAGTCTGTTTACCCAAAATGTTGACCAAAGTCAACTTTACTCATTTTTAATATCAAAATTTTAGCATGTTCACAAAATTTCACATAAAAGCTTTTCGGCTACTCGCCCGGACTGAGTATGCAAATCGAGGCAACTATAAATGAGGTTTTTAAGGCCTCGGAAGCACGGAAAGAGAGAGAAAATAGGTGATGACCCTTTGGGTCGTCACATTCTCCGCCTCTAAAACAATATTTCATCCTCGAACGGACAAAAGAAAGAAGTACCTGAGTCGGAAAATAGATGAGGATAACGGCTCCGCATATCAGACTCGGACTCCCAGGTCGATGCCTCAGGGGGCTGACCTCTCCACTGAACACGAACAGAGGGAAAACTCTTGGATCTCAACTAACAAACCTACCGGTCTAGAATAGCTACCGGCTCCTACTTATAAGATAAATCCTTGTCCAACTGGACAATGCTGAAATCTAACACATGGGCTGGATCGCCGTGATACCTCCGAAGCATGGATACATGAAAAACTGGGTGCACAACTGATAAGTTGGGCGGCAATGAAAGTCTATAAGCCACCTCTCCCACTCGATCGAGAATCTCAAACAGACCAATGAATCTGAGGCTAAGCTTTCCCTTCTTCCCAAATCTCATCACGCATTTCATAGGTGACACTCGGAGGAAGACTCGCTCACAAATCATGAAAGTTACATCCCGAACCTTACGATCTGCATAACTCTTTTGCTGCGATTGAGCCGAACGAAGCCTGGCCTGAATGATCTTGACCTTGTCCAAGGCTTCCTAAACCAAATCCATACCAATCAACCGAGCCTCTCCCGGCTCAAACCACCCAATCGGAGATCAACACTACCTACCATATAAAGCCTTATAAGGAGCCATCCGGATGCTCGATTGGTAGTTGTTGTTGTAGGAAAACTCTGCTAACGGTAAGAACTGATCCCACGAGCCTCCAAAGTCAATAACACAAGCCCGGAGCATATCCTCTAAAATCTGACTAGTCCGCTCGGACTGACCGTCCGTCTGAGAATGAAACACTGTGATCAGCTCCAACCGTATGCCCAACTCTAACTAAACTGCATCCCAGAAGCGCGAGGTAAACTGCGTACCCTGGTCTGAAATGATAGATACCGGCACACCATGAAGGCGAACAATCTCCCAGATATAAATCTCACCTAATCTGTCGGATGAATAGGAGACTGCCACAGTAATGAAATGTGCTGATTTGGTCAGCCTATCAACAATAACCCATATGCATCGAACTTCCTTCGAGTCAACGGAAGTCTGGTAACAAAATCCATTGTGATTCTCTCCCACTTCCACTCGGGAAGCTCGTTCCTCTGAAATAAACCACCAGGCCTCTGATGCTCGTACTTAACCTGCTGACAATTCAAACAATGAGCCACATATGCTATGATATCCTTCTTCATTCTATGCCACCAGTAATGCTACTACAAGTCCTAATACATCTTTGCGGCGTCCGGATGAATAGAGTACCAGGAACTGTGGGCCTCCTCTAAGATCAACTCTCGAAGACCATCCACATTGGGCACGCAAACTCGCCCCTGCAATCTCAAAACTCCATATGCATCTAAGGTAACCTGCTGGGCATCTCCACGCTGCACCATGTCCTTGAGGACACACAAATAGGGATCATTAAGCTACCGATCACAGATACGCTCCAATAATGAAGAACGAGCGACCGTGCAAGCCAACACACGACTAGGCTCAAAAATATCCAGTCTCGTGAACTGATTGGCTAGGTCCTAAACATCCAAAGCAAGCGGCCTCTGATTGACTGCAATATAAGCAAGACTGCCCATACTAGCTGACTTCCTACTCAAAGCATTGGCCAACACATTGGCCTCCTCCGGATGGTATAAAATGGTGAAATCATAATCTTTCAACAATTCCAACTATCTCCTCTGCCTCAAATTCAAATCCTTTTGCTTGAACAAGTACTGAAAACTCATGTGGTCAGTGAACACCTAACATGCCAAGCCATACAAATAGTGCCTCCAAATCTTCAAGGCATGAACAATAGCTGCCAACTCTAAACCATGCACTGGATAGTTCTTCTCATGAATCTTCAACTGCCTCGAAGCATAGGTAATAACCTTGCCAACCTGCATCAACACAGCACCAAACCCAACATGAGAAGCATCACAATAAACTGTATAAGGCCCTGATCCCGTGGACAAAACCAACACCGGTGCCGTAGTCAGAGATGTCTTGAGCTTCTAAAAGCTCGCCTCACACTCATTCGAACATTTGAAATGGGCACCCTTCTAGGTCAACCTAGTCATCGAGGCTGCAATTGATGAAAACCCCTCCACAAACCGACGGTAGTAGCCTGCCAATCCCAGGAAACTCCGAATCTCTGTAGCTGATGCTGGTCTAGGCCAGCTCTTGACTTCCTCAATCTCCTTCGGGTCTACCTAAATACCCCTTGCCGATACAACGTGACCCAAAAATGCTACTGAACTCAACCAGAACTCACACTTGGAGAACTTGGCATATAACTGACTATCCCTCCGAGTCTGAAGGACCACTCTAAGGTGTTGCTCGTGCTCCTCCTGGCTGTGGGAGTACATCAAAATATCATCATTAAAGACTATAACGAACATGTCCAAATATGGCCTGAACACTCGGTTCATCATCTCCATGAATGCTACTAGGACAGTGGTTAACCCAAATGACATGACCAGGAACTCATAATGCCCATATCGAGTAGGGAAAGCTATCTTAGAGACATAGGATGCCCTAATCCTCAACTGATGGTAGCCAGATCTCAAGTCAATCTTGGAAAATACCTTGGCACCATGAAGATGGTCGAACAAATCATCAATCCTCGGCAATGGATACTTATTCTTAATTGTTACCTTGTTCAACTACCGGTAATCTATGCACATCCTCATCGATCCATCCTTCTTCTTGACAAATAACACTGGTGTGCCCCAAGGAGAAACACTAGGTCTAATGAAACCCTTCTCTAGAAAATCCTACAACTAGTCCTTTAACTCCAGCGGGGCCACACGATATGGCGGGATAGAAATGGGCTGGGTGCCCGGAGCCAAATCAATACAGAAATTAATGTTCCTATAAGGTGACATATCCGACAGGTCTGAAGGGAAAACATCTGGAAACTCTCGGACAATAAGCACAGAATCTATAGGAGGAACCTCAATACTAGAATCACAAACATTGGCCAAATAGGCCAAACACCCCTTCTCGACCATACGTCGAGCCTTCACGTACGAAATGACCCTACGGGTAGAATAACATGGAGTGCCCCTCCACTCTAAACGAGGCATATCGGGCAACGCTAAGGTCACAGTCATGGCATGGCAGTCCAAGATGGTGTGATAGGGTGATAACCAGTCCATACCCAAAAGGATATCAAAGTCAACCATATCTAAGTGTAACAAGTCTACACGGGTCTCATGACCCCCAATCACTACAATACATGAACGATGGACTCGATCGACCACGATAGAGTCACCCACCGGCGTAGACACATACACAGGAATACCAAAAGCATCACAAGGCATGGCCAAGCATGGTGCGGAATAAGATGAAAAATATGAATATGTAGACCCTGGATCAAATAGTTTTGAAGCATCTCGATCACAAACCAAAATTGTACCTGTAATGACTACATCTGAAGCCTCAGCCTCGGGCCTAGCCTAAAAATCATAACAACGGGGCTGGCCCCCACTACCCTGAGCTGTATCCCTAGGTCGATCTGCTGCTAGCTGACCTCCGCCCCTGGCGGTCTAAGATCCACCTCTATGACCTCTGCCTCCACCTCTAGTACCTCTACCCCCGCTTATCTAGCTATTTGAAGACGAATAGGCTGGATCAAACAATCAATAAATCTCCTCACCCTCTCCCTCTCAGTGGGGAGTATGACAAGAGCATGGCGAGCTAGATCAATGAACCTGGTCTCATACTGAGTGACCGTCATAGAACCCTGTTGAAGGCACTCAAACTGCCTCCAATAAGCATCCCTCTGAGTAATAGGGAGAAACTTCTCCAGGAACAACTCTAAAACTAATCCCAAGTCAAAGATGGCGACCCTTCTAGTCTTGCTAAACAAAAATCCCTCCACCAAGTCCTGGCGGATCCAGATAAAATGCAGCAAAATGAACTCTATTGGACTCAACAATGCCCATGTTCTGAAGAACCTCGTGGCAGTTATATAAGAAATCCTGGGGGTTCTTAAAAGAAGCACCGCTGAATGCAGTAGTGAAGAGCTTGGTGAACCTGTCCAGCCTCCACAAAGCATCTGCGGACATAGCCGCGCCATCGCCAGTCTGAGCAACTACCCCTGGCTAAATTGCCATAGCTGGCTGAACCACTGGAATCTGACCTGGGGAACTACCTGCTCCGGAATATGTGCAGCAAGAGTCTAGGCTCCTCCTCCAGCCTGAGAAGTGGCTGGTGCTACAGGAAGCAATCCTGCTCGGGTGACACTCTACATGAGGCCCACCAACCTGACCAAAGAATCTTGAAGAAGTGGGGTAGCAATAAACCCCTTTGGGACCTGAGCTGGGCCAACCGAAACTGCTGTGGCTCTGGTCGGAACCTCTTCGTCAATGACAACCTGAGGCTCCACCACTGGTGCTGCTGCTCGGAGCTAAGATCTACCCCTACCTCGGCCTCTAGCACGGCCTCATACTCTACCCCTAGAGGGAGCTGCCTGGGGCTGGAACTGCTGATCAGAAGATGAGGAAGCCTGTGCTCTTTCTATCTGCTAGAGAACAAAGTAGAAATTCAATTAGCATTGAGAAACATAATCGCACGACAAGAAAGAACAAATGTGAAAATTTTCCTAACTCTGTAGCCTCTGGGATAAATACAGACTTCTTCGTATCGATCCCTCAGACTCTACCAAGTGTGTCCCTGAGTTGTGAGACCTATGTAACCTAGTGCTCTGATACCAACTTGTCATGACTCAGATTTCCCACCCTCGGGAGTCGTGATGGAGCTTACTCGTAGAAGTTAGGCAAGCCAAATTTAGTTACTTTTCCTTGATAAACAATCCTTTTAACAATAATATTTAAACAATGAGAAGTCAACATTAAAAAGCGGAAGCCTTAAATTTAAATAGCTAAACAAGATACTGAATTCCAACATATTCTCTACCCAAGAACTGGAGTCATCTACTCACGAACGTCTAAGAAATACTAAATACAAGGTATGAAAGAAACATAAATCTGTTTATCCCGAATACAAAGAGATGACAGTCTAATGTAAGGATAGAAGGGATACACCGGGCCTGCGGACGCCTGCAAGGCAACCTCAGGTCTCTCCGGGCTGAAGGTATGCTCCCGAACAAAAGTTGTTGCTGCTCGAAACCTAAACCTGTGCAAAAATGCACAGAGTGTAGCTTCAGCACAACCGACCCTATGTGCTGGTAAGTGCCTAGCCTAACACCAATGAAGTTGTGATGAGGCTAGACTTGACATCACATAAACCTGTGCAGAAATATATATACGAGTACAACGGAAAATAGCAAGAACATAAAAATTTAAAACTGGGGAGGGGACCATGCTTCAGGGGTAACAGTTAGAAACAAATATCATGAATAATGATAAGTATATCTACATTTTAACTTCTAACAATAATGAATAAACAAGGCAACTTTCATATTCAACTCATCTCATTGCAGGCATGCAACCTGATTCCATTACTCAATATCTCGTGGTAGGCGTATCACCCACTCCCATATCAATATATCATGTGTGGTAGGCATACCACTCACTCACATATCAATATATCATGTGTGGTAGGCGTACCACTTGCTCCCATTTCAATAAATCATGTGTGGTAGGCGTACCACTCGTTCCCATTTCAATATCACTTATGGTAGGCGTACCACCCGCTCCGTTTACTTTCAACACAATACAGAATACGAGTCCGACAAGGGAACAATCAATTTAATACTTTTCCCGGAAAGGGAACAATAGCAACAGGTCAAACATCCCGACAAGGGAGAGTCAGCTATAACCAATCCTATTCAACTTCTTCTTAACATTAATAATACCAATATTCAGTCAAGATTTTCATAGGATCAAGCAAGAGTGTTCAATTATCAAATTAAGACTTGCGGTCATGCTCGACACCGATGCATGGATACTCGTCACCATGCCCATACGTCGAACTCCACAAAAAATAGGTAGCAATCATGACTCAACTCTTTGTCCCTCAAGCTAGGGTTAAACCAAACACTTACCTCAACTTCCACTGCCAAATCAATCCATAAAGACCGTTTTCCCTTTCGAATTCAGCTCCACTCAATCAAATAGATACAATAAGGACTTTATAATATCAATATATGCTAAACAAATCAAACCCAATGCCTAAATATAGATTTCCAAGCTTTCTTCACAAAGTTCCAAAAATCAACCCCGGGCCCACTTGGTCGAAACACGAGGTTCAGACCAAAAAACAAATCCCCCATTTACCCACGAGCCCGAATATATAATTTGTTTTCAAAATTGACCCCAAAACAAGGTCTAACAGAAGAAAATATAGAAAACCTTAACTCTACCTATTTTCCCCAATTTCTACCCTAAATTACATGTTTTAGGTCTAGGATTTCAATAGATGATGATGGAAAATGAAGAAAACGAGTTTAACAATACTTACCCAAGAAGTTTTGGTGAATAAATGCTCTAACAATCGCCTAGAAGCTTTGGAGAAGAAAGGGTTCGTGTCTATTTTGAATGAAACCCATCACTGTTCTGTTTTTAGACATTAAAAATAACTGGGCAAAATCACCCTTCGCGTTCGGGGGAGCAAGGTCGCGTTCGCAATGGTTTGTCTTGATAGACTATTGTGTTTGTGATGAGAAGGACGCGAACGCAAAGAGAAATACTGGGGAGTCCAGGGGATTGGACTATGCGAACGCGTTGGCCTATATGCGAACGCGATGGGAAGGGGATGGAGACCTACGCGAACGCGGTCCAGCCATTGCGAACGCGAAGAAGGAAGAAGGGTTGGGCCCTCAGGACTCGATAACTCTACGCAGTCATGATTAAGGGATGCTAACACAGAGATGGGAGGGATTTGAAGCTTCGCGAACGCGATGAAAGAGACATCGCGAACGCGATGAAGGAATTTAGTGTGCACTTGTTATAGAATTTTCTGCAATTTCACTAAGTTCAAAACCACCCTGAACACCTCCAAAAACACTCCTGAGCCCTCGGGGCTCCCAACCAAAACACACACGCAAACTCAACAACATCCTACAAACTTAACTGTGTGATCAAATCGCCAAAATAACATCAAGAACGAGGAATCAAACCTCAAAATCACTAGTTTTTCTTCAAACTTCATAAACTTTCAAATTTAGAATTTTAAGTCTGAAACACGTCAAATGATGTCCGATTTCAACCAAATTTCACAGAAATCTCTTAAAACACATATAAGACCTGTACCAGGTGCCGGAACAAAAATACGGGCCCGATACCAACACGTTCTAATTAATTTTTATTTTCATTTTCCTTAACAATTTTAGAAAAACAATTTCTTTTAAAAATTCATCTCTCGGGCTCGGGACCTCGGATTTCGATTCCGGGCATACGGCCGAGTCCCATATTTTTCTACGGACCCTCCGGGTTCGTCAAATCACGTGTCCGGGTCCATTTACCCAAAATGTTGACCAAAGTCAACTTTACTTATTTTTAATATCAAATTTTTAGCATTTTCACAAAATTTCACATATAAGATTTCCGGCTACTCGCTCGGACTGCACACGCGATCGAGGCAACTAAAAATGAAGTTTTCAAGGCCTCAGAAGCACGAAAAGAGAGTGAAAATAGGTGATGACCCTTTGGGCCGTCACATGTTCACACAAGACCTCTTCTTGAACCAAGCAGCATAGTTTGGATCCACTTCTCCCTTTGCGACATCCGGTACCTGGGTGCCATTTTTTAGATACCGACAACTATTCCAATCTTATTGAACTAAAGCCTCGGGAAATGCAACTTCTGGATGCAACTATATGACCTGAGTACTTAGATCTTCATCCTCGGGCACAATCTGATACCTTCCCAATTTCCTCAAAACCCTCTGTGGCGCGTACGGCTGAATACTTTTTACACCCATTAACCTCAAGTAGCCTTTGGTAGCAGTCAGGTATATGGCTTCTATTTTCGGGAACAATCCTATAGACCACTCAATTTGACTTGCTTTGAGAGATTTTAAATGAGACACCCATGCTTTGAATCCTTCTAGCACATTGTAATCCTTTACCCTCTCTTCGTAACTGGTGATGAAGTTATTTGGGGTTGAGCCATAACTCATGAATCTGGGGTGATGGCAAAGATGCTCAATCATCCACATTTGTAGGAGGATATTACTACCTTCAAAGAAGTAGGCCCTGGCTCTGCATAAAGTCAACACGCGATAGATATCCGCCAGTACCAAAGGAGCAAGTGTATGGTCTTCCTTGGTTGTGAGCATCTATGAGACTCTATCCATTCGAATATCAACTGTCCCTTTCTCATTTAGAAAAGCCATAATCCCTAGGAACGCCACAACAATGCAAACCGGCGATGAATTTGCCAACAACCCTTATCTTGCTTGTTGCTCAACCCCTTTTCATGCACTTCAAAACTATAAGAGTGCCCAAACCTGAAGTATAAGAAATGGAAAGCACAACACTCATTGCTTACGCGATTTCTACTTGTCTGCTTACTGATATTCAGGAGGTCAAAAAACTTGTGCACCGATGGAGCCCTTGGAAATATAAGTTGTTGCTTCCTCAGATCTCGTCCAAACTCAATGTACCCGGCTCTCTCCTCCAAAGTAGGGGTAACCTCAAAGTCTGAGAAGCGAAAAACATTACGAGCGGGGACCCAGAAAGTTATTAGAGCCTTGATCAGATCGTCCCGTGGTTTAATCACCCAGATGTCTATAAGAGCACCCAGCTTCTTTCTCACCCATTTTTGACCATCCTGATCTAAATCATTACACCAAATGTGCAAATATACCCGGGCCTGCTCCCACATCACTTCTGGTGGATCCTGGATAATATCTATATGTTCCTGTAGAAGGGTAGGGTTAGGGTTGACTCTAGTGGACCCTTTTAAAAACAGGTTTATATAAAAAAAAACAAAAGACCATGATCCCTTCCTTGATATGCCAATTTTAGCCAAGTGGCTATCTTTGCAAATATGGCCCTTCCCCAATGCCAATTCGTGTATATTTTGAATGAAACCTGAATTTTGAGGCCAGAGATCACTTCTCAACCTTGTCCATTCGTTTACAAAGATAGCCCTTCGACAACTGAAGAATACTCTAGGGCTATCTCGGCAAGAATGGTTTAAAACATTACCGACACTGAATCGTCTTATTTTGACCAAACTTCCAAACTACATTTATCCGACCCTCTAATTTCCTTTTTTATTTTCTTTTTTAAAAATAAGGCCGGACTTTACGTAGGTTGCCCACGTATCCCACATCCGGTGAGAATTAGACCTGCGTAGTTTGGCCAGCTTTGATTTTTGGAAATAACTATTTTGAAAAATTCGGCAGAGTTTTGGGGTATTTTTAAATATCGTGTTTTAGGGTCGGGCTTTATTTCTTCATTACTCATGTTCTTTACTCTCTTGTTTTTTTCTCTCTTTTGATTTTTCCCTCTCTTTTCTTTTCTTATCTAGTCGGACAACATGCAAGCCGAAACAAATAAATGTTCACGTAGCACATAGAATGCATCTTGATGGTCTGTTATTTTAGGTACAATTGTCCTAGATGGACCAAACCCCTGTGTTGAGTCCCCAAAGTCAAAATGCACGTGATGCAAACAAGCGCTCCTACTAATGTTTCGGTATGGAGCTGTGTTTTTCTAAGTTTATATCCTGGGGTTTTGATCTAGACAGGGGGGACCTGAGCAGACAACTAGGGCCGAGGAGGGGGCGACGTACCGGGAGCACTAAAGTCTGCCCGGCCTTATGTCTTGCCCAGCTTCGCTCTATTTGGTATAATTTCTATAGAAAAAGCGGGCTACGCGAACGTATGCACCATTTTTAGAAGACTCAGAAGGGTGGCGTAAGAACAATTATATACAATTCAACAATATTAAAGCGGTAAACAGATAGCATTTAGCACAAAGGTTCACAAAATACAATAATATCAATAATAAATAAGCCAAGTAAAAATCATAAAACAAGCTCGAATTCTCGAATCTAGTCCCCAACAGAGTCGCCAGAGCTGTCACAACTCCTTTTTTCACTACACCCTCGCAAGAGGGTATAATAAAGGGAGTTTTTCCAATTAAAGGACAATCGAAACGATATTATTTAATTAAAAATCAGAGTCGCCACTTGGGATAATTAATGGTGTCACAAGTCACCGGTTTAAATCTCGAATCGAGGAAAAGATTTACTCTGTATATAGTCTGTGAATCAAAAATCCGAGTAAGGAATTATGTTAGCCCAGGAGAAGGTGTTAGGCACTCCCGAGTTCCGTGGTTCTAGCACGATTGCTTTGATAATAATTGGCTTATTAAATTATTTAATTACTTATTTTAGAACCTATGTGCATTTACTTCTTTCACCGCTTTTAATTAAGAAAATTATCTTGAAACAGGTTACGCGTACGTATACCCGCTTGTTTGGCGCGTCAAAAGTCATGTCACGCGAACGTGTCCATAATTAATAGCACTTTATTTTTATTAAGAAAAATTGGGCCGAAGTTGCGAGAACGCATACTCCGATTTTATTTTTAGAATTGTAATTATGTTGTGTGAACGTATACACAACCATGATAGTATTTTAGATGGCCCTAAAGGATATTCTATGAAATATTAGTTATTTTTAATATCTAGGTTATAAAGCTAATACGAGGGCCACGCAATTGTCATTTTTGTATGGCATGACACACCTCAACCCTAAAAAAACTTCATCTGATAGGCTGTAAATATTTATGTCATCTAGTACAGCTCACTCCCATTGATTAAAGAGAATTCAATTATCTAAACATTAAAGGGCCAATTAACTCAAGACCAAATTGCTTTAAAAAGTAGTCACGGATTGAACCCATTCGGATTACTTTCAGGCTTGGGACCCAGTCAGCCCATTTCTTAAAGAGAGGAAAGTTGACAAGTATAAAAATGCCATATTAAAATTAACAGTCAACGTATGTTATTGGGCCAAACTTAAGCCCAAATGTCAAAACAAATGTCAAGCCGACTAAAAAAATGAAACGATCAAAGATGTGTATCAAACAAACAAGACGTTAAAATAAACGAGCAATCACGAATCTAATGTGAAACACGTTCTGAAGTTAGTATTGGTATTTTGTGGCTAAAAAATGACTTCCAATTGTGACAATAAATCCTTCTGCACACATTGCTTACCATTAATGTCAAAGTCAACAAATACAAACTTATGCAACATTTGTTTCAAATCAACATGTCTCACTGCATCATACTGACTCGAGAATTGAAGTGAACTAATCCTAAAGCTGGGTTTGAAATCAAATTTAGCTCACTAGACAATCACCTTCTAGAAATTCGAAAGACTTAGAACATACATGAAATGAAGAATTCGTGATATATTATGGAACCATTGACCCACGCTTCAAGCCATACGAATGCAAGTTTGGCAAAATTCCTGGAAGGAAACAAACCCAAACCAAATTAATTAAACTAAAGACCTATGCTGACATGCATTTAAACACAAATCGAAAGCCAAATAGTTCTAGCTAACTAAACCAAGTCAATACCTATAGCTATTACATGCTCCACCAAGTCTAAATCATTCTACAATCAAACTAACGAGTGCAGCCTTCAGTTCATACATATTACGCTAAATCTAGAAGAATTTCACGAACCGACTGCACTTAAAGCAGAAAACTCATATTTAACCCTTAGGACAAAACATGTTGCCATGGTGACATAAATACTCATAAGAAGGCTGAGCTAAAAGAAACCCAAAATGAAATACAAGACACAAAAATGAAGAATCTACAGAGAATTAGCAATGTCATTTTATCAACTTGAGTTACATGGCCTCACATATAGCTCAATTTGAGCTTCATTTCCATTCATGGTTTCGAGGAATACCTGGGAAAGAAAAATAAGAAGGAAAGGAAGAAGTCAGCAAAAGTAGAAGAGTATCAGTAGCAGAGATTCACTCCAAACAGCAATGTAACAGTATCTTCCAGATATTAGACTTGCACCAGCTCCAAAAATACCCAAATTTCAACTCATTTCAACAAAAATGAATCAAGAATTGTTTCAGAGATTTAAAAACTTCAAAAATCACCCGAGAAATCAATGGAATAGTGTTTTTTTCTAAAGTTTCAGCCGTGAAGGCTTTCAGGATTTTTCTAGCCCTTTTTCTTTATTTTTCTCTCTAAAAACTGACTTGCAAGGCAAGGACTTAATGCCTTTAAAGACAAGTAAGTAGGGCAAACTTCAGAATAAGTTTTTAACTTTTACCCTTTTTTAATTCTTTGTTTTAGCTAAGTCATCCCTATATTTGTGACTTGCTACCAAAGTTATACTACCAAAACCTGAAAATTCAAAAAGAATCCCCCTACTAGAAGCTTCCCAAGCAGTTATACTAAGATTCCCTAGGTGTGTTGCCTATACCACCCTTCAAACCTTTATTATTTACCCTCTACCACTTCCCTTGAGTCCCTTTTAGTTTTTTAAATTGACAATTAAACCCTAAACCTCTGAAAATATGACAAACAGGATTAATTAAACAAGTAGGCTTCAGACGGATCAAACTACGCACAATTCTTTTAAAATAATGCAGCAAATCAACTGGAAGACAGATTGAAACATGAATCAAGCAAACAGGATCATTTAACGAGTAATTCAAACAAAACTAAATCTAAATTAATCAACACAGAACATTCAAACTTGTTAACCACTAAAACAAAGCGTAAAGGTCGAGATTCAATAATTCGATTAACAGGAGAAACATGCATAGAAATTAATTCAACACTAGACTCTAAAGAGGGTGAGGAAGAAGATGATTTGAAACTAAAAAAACTAAAGGAAGTGAAGAAGCTTACCTTATATGGACAGACTCAACAAAACAGACCTTGAACCATTGGTTTTCGCCCCCAATAATGTCACCCACTTGCTTTTAATAAGAGCAAGTAAATAGCATTATCGAGGGACGAACCAATAATACCTCGAATACCACTCATGTAACAGGGTCTGGATCCTGAACCCTATATCTAGGGTTCGAACAATTTGGGGGGATTTCAACAGCAATTGAACATAGATTAATGGAGAGAAGGTGGCAAGGGTGTAATTTTAAGGTTGATTGGGGCTGCACCGCCACTGGAGGGTACGAGGGCGGCGCTAGGGTTTCAAAGATTTGGGAGGTTTGGGTTGGATTCGGGGAAAACGTGGTGTGGATTTGGAAAGAGGAAGGTGAGGAGGTAATGTGGTGCAAATTTGGGGTAGTTTGGGGACTCGCTGCCGGCGGAGGCGATTTCCGGCCGGCGGTTCATGGTGGTTCACGGAGAGAGTGATCTCTGGTGAGGGTAAGGGGGGAGATGATGAGAGGGGGGTAGAAGGCGTTTAGACAGTTAAATATTAGTGACACCCGACTTCTGGGCCATTGGATCGTCTAACCTCGGCGGCTCAGATCTGCTAACGACAAAACTATGTTATTTTGGCGGTAAGGGGTCTGGACCGAGTTGGGGTGCGGGTTTGGGCTAATTTGGGGCAGGTTTTGGCGGGTTTTGGGTGGATTTGGGCCAACCCAACTTGTGCATTTCATTAGAGATATTCCCTTTTCCTTTAATTCTTTTTCTTTTTCAATTAATTCTTGTTTTTCTTTTCAAATTAAAGCAAAAAATAAAAATAAAAATCTAAACTAATTCCTAAATCCAATTACCCTACAATATTGTATTATTTAACTAATAATTACCACAACTAATAAAAAGCCAAATTAAAGAAAATTACCAAAAATTCCAAACTAAAATTAAAAGTGCAATAATAAACTCTTTTTTGTGATTTTTAAATTTTTTTGTAAAATCCTAATTACTCATTAATTTTAAAAATATGTAAAATTAAATACTAAATGTAATGCACATTTTTGTGTTTTTATAAATTTATGCTAAGTTAAAAATGCACAAAGAAATGCAAATAAACATGTAAATTATGCAATTAATTCCTAAAAATTAAATAAAAGAAAAATCCTAAATTTAAGAATTCTGTAGGAGTAAATCATGGGAGGAAAAAATCACGTGCTCACAGAAATGAAGCAAATAAAAAAATGACAAACAGAAATACCCAGTTAGCAGAGTCGTGGGATAAGAGAATGGGCAATGCCAAATTAACACCAGGATATCTTGACAGCGAAGAGAATCAATGAACGATGACGACGATGCTTGGCTGGTCGGTGTTGACTTGGCCGGAATCCGGTGAGCTTAGAAATGAGCCAAAAGTGACACTAATCGATTGTTCTTAATGAGAACAATCGATTGGCATAAATTTTAGCTCGAATCGAGCCTTGAAACCACTGGAAATCAGAAGGAGGAGCGGATTAGGGTTTTGTTCTTGTTCTTGGAATTTCAAATTTGGAATTGAAGCAAATGGGTGAGGGTTTTGGGGAAATTGGTGATAGATATGAGACGAAGAGAGTGTGGTGGTTGTTTGATGTGAATTTGGGGGTGATTGAACAGTGACACTGCTGGCCGAGGGGAAGGAATCAAGGGCGGCGCCCTAGGATTTGGGGATTCTGGCAATTTCTGGTGAGACTCGAGGGGAGCGGATGGTGGCATGGGTATGAGGGGAAGAAGGTGAAGCTCTGGTGCAACTTTTGGGGTCATCGGAGACCTGCCACCACCGTGGAGAAATTTTTGCCGGCGGCGGATGGTGGCGTTACGGGGAGGCTTGGAGACGAGGAAGGGGTGGGGGGATGCGTTTGGTCATATAAGTATTATGTGATCCCAGCTTCAGAACCGTCCGATCAAACAACCTCGATGGCTATGATTTAATGGGGCCAAACGGCGTCATTTTGGTATGGCTGGGGAGGTGGACCGGGTTGGGGTGCGGGTTTGGGCTAGTTTTAATGCTATTTCGACGGGTGTGAAGGAAAAATACTTAGGCCTTGGTAATTTTAATTTATTTTGGCCCAAGTGTAAAAATCTGATCTCTTTTTCAACATCTTTTCTTTTTCTCTTTTTCTATTGTTATTATTATTATTTTTTCTCTTTTTTTTTCAAACTTAAATAAAGATCTAAATTAAATCCTAGAACCTAATTAAGCAAAAAAAATATTAATTACACCTAAATGATAATTATCACATTTAATTAAAACAAATTGAAAGAAAAAACCACCTAAAATCATAGTAAAAATTAAAGGTGCAAATTAAACCACTTTTCTTTTTTATAAAATGACTATTTACTTATTAATTCCTAAAAATACCAAATTAAATCCTAAATGCAAGTGTCCGTATATTTTTTATTTTTATTTAATAAAAATAAAATAAACATGCACAGACAAATACAGACAATTAATGAAAAATGACACGAAAATCCGCAAAATTGCAAATAATGCAAAGAAATTATTTTGTTTTGAAATTGTGGGAGTAATTCATATAGGGAAAAAATCACGTGCTCACAGTTCTCACCAAAAGAGTTGGGCCGAGATCAAGTGATCAAAAACAATCAAAGCCACAAAACCACCCACCGTTTCAAACTAACAATTGTTCTTTAATTTGTAAACAGGTGCAATCCCAAATAACCTCGCAAGGAACAGGTGCAATAAAAACAAGGCGCACAGAGACCAAAATTGTCCTACAGCGGAAACGAACCCAAAAGGTGAAGTTCCTCTCAAACTCTCCATGCATTCTCTTAAATAAAGCATTAAAAGTAAAATTTAAAAAAAAAAAAAGAGAAGAAGAAGAAAAATCCCAAAAAATCATGGTAGCATAGGGTCTCCCATCTCTAGCTGCGTTCTTTCTAACATAGGGCCCTATTCCCTAGTTCTCCCCGGCATAATTCGAGGACCTTTTCTTTTTTTGGCATAATCCGTGGAACTCCCCGGCATAACCCGAGGACCTTTTTCTTTTCCGGCATAACCCGATGACTTTCCCGGCATAATTCGTGGACCTCCCCCGCATAACCCGAGGACTTTTCTCTTTTCCGGGATAACCCGATGACTTTCCCGGCATAACCCGTGGATCTCCCCGTCATAACCAGAGGACCTTTTTCTTTTCCGACATAACCGGATGACCTTCTCGGCATAACCCGTGGACCTCTCCGTCATAACTCGAGGACCTTTTTATTTTCCGGCATAAATCGATGACCTCCCCGGCATAACCCGTGGGCCTCCCCGGCATTACTCGAGGACCCTTTTCTTTTCTGGCATAGCCCGATGACTTTCCCGGCATAACCCGTAGACCTCCCTGACATAACCCGATGACCCTTTTCTTTTTCGGCAAAATCCGATAACTTTTCCGGCATAAACCGTGGACTTCCCCAGCACAACCCGATGACTTTTCCAGTATAACCTGTGGACCTCCCCGGCATAACCCGAGGACCCTTTTCTTTTTCAGCATAACCCAATGACCTTCCCGGCATAACCCCAGGACCTTTTCTTTTCCGGCATTATTCCAGGACCATTTTCGTATTCCGGCATAACCCGATGACTTCCCCGGCATAACCCGGGGACCTTTTCTTTTTCGGCATAACCCAATGACTTCCCCGGCATAACCCCAGGACCTTTTTTTTCTTTTCTTTTCTTTTCCGGCATAACTCGATGACCTTCTTGGAATAAACCGAGGACCTATTCTTTTCCTGCATAACCCGATGACTTCCCCGGCATAACTTGATGACCTTTTTTTTTCTTTTCTTGTTCGCCATAACCCGATGACTTTCTGGGCGTAACCCAAAGACCCTTTTTTCTTTTCCGGCATAACCCGGTCATCTTTCCAGCATAACCTGGGAATTTTCCTAATTTAGGGCTTCACTCCCTACTCCCAAGGATACACTATCCTGATTTTTATTGCTTTCGATGAAGAAATAGTTTAGATTTTTGTCGCAAATAACTCACAAAAATTTTCTAGTGAAACTAGGGCAGAAAAAATTTCATTCGTTTGTCTTTTTTGGTGTCTGAATAGGTTTGACCTCTAGGTACAGGATTCGAGATGACCAAAAGAATGAATCTCAATCCATAATAAAAGAAAGAACAAAAGAACAAAAGAAGTGATTCAAAAGGTTGAAGCGGAGAAAGATGCAGATTACTCAAGATATGACTGAAGTCACAAGCTTCACATGTCTCGCCTTGATCCAAAGCTGATGAGATAACCAGCACCTACAGCTGACGAGCATCAAGATTCAGATCGGAGTCCACAGCAAGAACCAGCCAAGACTCAAGATCACGCTTCAAGAGATATATAGATCGGAATCTTATAACTAGTAGTTGACAGGCTTAGCTAGTTTAGCTTTTTATTTTTCATTTTTTGGTGTAATAAGGAGCTCAGCAAGTAGTAACAGCAGCAGCAACAGTGAAATCACAGCTTCTTGGTAGCCCCAGTTACCAAAACTTCTAGAACTACACTGACCTGATTTCTTTATAGCTAAGGATATGTAGGCAACCTTTGAAGCAAGGTTCGGTCAGACTCTTTTCAAAAATGTTTCTCATGGAATGTCAAACGAGCAAAAATCGCTCGTAATTGCTCATTTTATCTTTGCCTGAAAATCCTTCGTGTCTCCGAGTAAAGAAGGGCAACTGTGAGCATGTGATTTTAACCTCACAAGAACTACTCCTACAGAATTCCCAAAAATTAGATTTTTCTTTTAATTATTTGTTAATTTAGTAATTATTGTAGAATTTTCCTGATTGTTTGCATTCTCGTGTGCTTGTTTAATTTTATTTAAATCATAAAAATAAAATAAAAAATATTGCGTTTCCAGTTAGGACTTAGTTTTATATTTTGTTGATTAATTAGTAAATTAGTGTTTTACAAAAAAAATGGAAAATCACAAAATAAGTCATTTTGCATTTTTAATTTTGAGTTTCGAATTTTGGTAGTTTTTCTTTTAATTTAGTATTTAATTATTTGTGGTAATTGTTATTTAGAATTAATTAATTTAATTTGGTAAGATAATTTATATTAAGGATTAATTTAGGTTTTATTTTTAAATTTTAAAAAAAAAAAAGAAAAAAGATTTTTGAAATAAAAAAGAAAAAGAAAATAATGGAAGAAATCCGGATTTTGGGCCAAGTCTTTGAATTTCCCTAGCCCAAACCAAATTCCCCCTTAAACCCGACCAAACAAGCCCAAACCCGTCTCCTTCAACCCGGTTTGCCCCCAATCAATCCCAAATGATGTTGTTTCATCTGCTTGAGATCAGGACCGTTGATCTTTTTTTGATCAAATGGTCCAAAACTGGGTTACATTTTCATATAAAACTGTCCTAAAATGCCTACCCCCAAACTCGTCTCTCTCATTTCCCTTGCCCTTCAGAGACCCCAAACGAAACCCTAGAGCCGCCCCATTTTCCACCGCCTTTTAGCTGGTGGCACCACCACCAAATTGGCCCAAATCCACACCACAGAACCCCCTTCGCCTCCTTTTCCCAAATCCCTAACTCTTTTCCCTCGAATCACCCAGAACGTTTCGAATCTTAAATCGAAAATTGAATCCTAAAATCCCAAAACCCCCTGAATCAAGATTTCATTAAAATTTAAGGTCTATTTTGATTTTATTCGTGTGTTCTTGAAAAGAACACACGATTAATGTCAAAATCGGCGGAAAATTTGAAGATTTGGAGACTCATTTCAAATCCCTACTATCCATGACCACTTCTTAGGTATTTTTTCTTTATATTATGTTATTTAGTTATTATTTTTATAGTTCTCTTCTCGTCATGTTCTGTTTCTTCCTTTTATTTTTTTGATTTTTTGTTTTCCATTTTTCCGTCTCTTCAAATCATCCGTGTTTGCATGTTAATTTTAGATTTATTTAGTTAGTATTTGTTTTCTAGTTTTGATTTTTGTTTTTATTTGGGCCTAAATTTCACGAATATTTAAGACTTTGTAAATGAGAATTTGAGAGTTTTGAACTTTCAATATTAATTGGGGCTTTGAAAATCAGAAAGCCCAAAAGGGGATTCAACCTGGGTTATATCAATCCATAACAAAAACAGATTTGGGTCAATTTGACCTATGTTCTGTCTGGTTTCTTAAGGTAAAAATAGAGCAGCAATATGAAGACCCTCATTTGCTTGTCCTTAAGGACAAGGTTCGGCATGGAGATGCCAGAGATGTGACCATCGAAGATGACGGGGTATTAAGGATGCAGGGCCAGATTTATGTGCCCAATGTTGATGAGCTTCGAGAGTTAATTTTAGTAAAGGCCCATAGTTCGCAGTATTCCATCCATTCGGGTGCCGCCAAGATGTATCAGGACTTGAGGCAACACTATTGGTGGAGGCGGATGAAGAAAGATATATTTGGTTATGTGTCTAGATGCCTCAACTGCCAGTAAGTGAAGTATAAGCACCAGCGAACGGGTGGGTTGCTCCAGCAGATAGAGATTCTGGAGTGGAAATGGAGTGCATTACCATGTACTTTGTATCTGGACTCCCACGGACCTTGAAGAAGTTTGATGCCATTTGGGTCATTGTGGATTGGCTGACCAAGTCTGCTCATTTCATTCCTATGTGTACCACTTACTCATCAGAGTGGTTGGCAGACATTTATATCCGGGAAATCGTCCATCTGCATAGTATTCTAGTTTTTATCATTTCGGACAGAGGTACTAAGTTTACATCATGGTTCTGGAGAGCCGTGCAGCAGGAGTTAGGCACTTGGGTGGAGTTGAGCACATCATTTCACCCCTAGACGGACGAACAGTCCGAGCGCACTATTCAGATTCTTAAGGATATGCTCCATGCGTGTGTGATTGAGTTTGGAGGGTTTTGGGATCATTTCTTGCCATTGGCGGAGTTTGCTTATGACAATAGTTATCAGTCCAGTGTTCAGATGGTGCCGTATGAGGCTTTATATAGTAGGAGGTGTAGATCTTCGGTGGGCAGGTTTGAGTCGGGTGATGCCGGGCTATTGGGCACAGAGTTGGTTCAGGATGCATTGGAGAAGGTTAAGATGATTCAGGATAGACTCCGTACAGCCTAGTCCAGGCAGAAGAGCTACACGGACAAGAAGGTTCGTGATGTTTCATATATGGTTGATGAGCAGGTTCTGCTTCGGGTTTTGTCTATGAAAGGCGTCACGAGGTTTAGGAAGAAAGGAAAGTTGAGTCCAAGGTTTATTGGCCATTTTTAGATCTTGAGGTGAGTTGGGGAGGTTGCCTATGATCGTGCCTTACCTCCCAGTTTGGCTGGAGTCCATCCGGTATTTTATGTTTCGATGCTCCGGAGGTATCACGGTGATCCGTTGCACGTGTTAGATTTCAGTTCAATCCAGTTGGACAAGGATCTATCCTATGTTGAGGAGCCAGTGGAAATATTGGACAGGCAGATCAGAAATTTGAGGTCAAAGAACATAGCTTCAGTGAAGGTTCAGTGGTGAGGTCAGCCGGCCGAGGAGGCGACCTGGGAGACGGAGTAGGATATGCGCAACAGTTACCCTCATCTTTACACTACTTCAAGAATGTTCTCTCTGCTCGTACGAGGACGAACGGATGTTTAAGTGTAGGAGGATGTGACGACCCGACCGGTCGTCATAAGAATTAACTCCCCGATCCCCAATTAACTGTTTCCCCTAAGTACATTTCTGCTATTTTGGTTTCCTGGACGTTCGGTGTTGGGTTTCAGAGATTTTTGAGATACTTAGTCCCTACATGAGAGCTTAAGTGTTAAAAAATGGTCCGTAGTCGGAACAGTATGAAGACGACCTCGGAAGGAAAACTTGATGGTTCCGTTAGCTTCGTTAGGTTATTTTGGGGTTGGGAGCATGTTCGGAATGTATTTTGGAAGTCCGTAGCTCATTTAGGCTTGAAATGCCGAAGTTTGAATTTTTGAAGTTTTCGGTCCGACAGTGAGTTTTTGATCTGTGGCTCGGAATGGAATTCTAGAAGTTGCAATAGATCCATCATGTCATTTGGGATGTGTGCGTAAAATTTCAGGTCATTCGGACGTGTTTTGGTTAGGTTTTTGATCGAAAGTATATTTTGATGAAATTTGAAGTTCTTAGGCTTAAATCATTGATTAATTCGAGTTTCCGACGTTGTTTTAGATGGTTTAAGGATTGATAAAAGTTTGAATGATGTTATGGGATATGTCTGTTGCTTTGGTTGAGATCCCGGGGGCCTCGGGTGTGTTTCGGATGCTCAACGGAGCATTTTGGAGTTTTGAAAAAATTGCAGAAAATCCTTCAGTAGTTGCAGATCAATTTTCTTTTTCGCGTTCGCGTCTCACTTATCGTGGTTGCGAAGCTCTGACCTTTCCCCCTCTTTGCGTTCGCATCCCATAGTCCTGCATTTGTGAAGCTTTGTCGTTTTCCTTCTTCGCGTTTGGATCATAGCCCTCGCCTTCGCCTAGTGTAATTTGGAGCTAAAGACTGTGCCTAACTTTCCTTTTCGCATTCGCGTACGCCTCTTCGCATTCGCGTACCTTTGCAAAGCCACCCTTCGCGTTCGCGTACAGTGGCACGTGTTCGCGAAAGGCAATTCTGGGCCATTGTATTTTCTCTGCCGTGTTCGCGAGCCTACTTCCGTGTTCGCGAGCCTGCTTCCGCGTTCGCGAAGCATAAATTGAGCAGCCTTCATTTTTCTTCTTCGCGAACGCGAGACATCCTCCGCGTTCACGATTCATTAAAAGTCTGGATAGATATAAACATTTCAAAACCGAGGGTTTGCCATTTTTATCAAAACACAAGCTTGGGAGCTCGGATTTAGGAGAAATTTCAAAGGTTTTTTTAGGGAAAATACTGGGTAACGATTCTTTACTCCTTTATGTTTACAACCCACTAATCTAATCACGAATTCATCCATAATTTCGGATTTTTGAATGAAAAATTGGGAAAACTTCTTAGACCAAACTATTGAGTTTTGATTCGATTTGGGAGATTTTTATATGGTTAGACTCGTGAGAGTTCGAGGGTTCTAAAAATGTGAAAATTATCTGGTTTCGAGACGTTGGTCTGAAGGGCATTTTGGTAATTCTACCTAATTTTACGCCTTAGCTTTGAATTAAATAGTTGAATCAGTTGTTTGCGATGTTATTTACGATATGTAATTAAATTGAATAGATTTAAGCCATTAGGAGTCAGATAATCGTGGCAAAGGTGTGGTTTCTAGTTTATTTTTGTGTCGGTTCGAGGTAAGTGGCTTGTCTAACCTTGTATGGGGGACCTTTCCCCTTAGGATTTGTTATTTGGTATTTGAGTGCCCTGTATGAGAGGTGACGAGCGCGTACTTAGATAATTGCTGAAAATCCGGTTTTCACTTAAGATATTGAGACTGAGTTTTCCTTCATATTTGCCTTATTTTACTTGCAATTATAACCTGTGTTGGATTAGAAAAAGCATGTTTAGTTGATTAAACTTGCCTAATTGTTTATGTTGCCTTAACTGTACTACGTGAAGCATGCTAGGCTAGTACTACCTGATGCTTGCCTTTTGTAATTCATTTCTGAATATCTTCTTGTTGTGGTTGCGCATTTATATTGGGACTATGGATGTGGGATTCCGGTAGCTCCCCCTTGTTTGTTTACTTTGGGAATGCGGTTTTGATTCCCGATAGATCCCCATGCACATTTACTTTGGGACTGTGGGTTCGATTCCCGATAGATTCCCCTGCATATTTACTTTGGGACTACGGGTGAGATTCCCGATAGATCCCCCAGCACATTTACTTTGGGACTGCGGGTTAGATTCCTGATAGATCCCCCGCACATTAATAGTTGGACTGCGGGACGGTATCCCAGGAGATCCTTCGGATTTACACATATGATGGACTACAGGACGGTATCTCGGGAGATCCTACGGATTTACACATATGATGGACTACAGGACGGTATCCCGTGAGATCCACTGAACAGCTGAGAAAAGGACTACAGGATGGTATCCTGGGAGATCCTCATTGTTATCAGTGGTATTGAGTCGTATATATTCCGTGTTTATTCTGTTCTTGATGTAGTTGTTATTGCCTTGTTTAACCTTTCTATTCTCACTGTTGTAGTCATTATTACTGCCAGTTTTCATATGGTTAATTTGTATTATGTTGTTTGACCTCAATAGGGCTCTGACCTTCCTCGTCACTACCCAACCGAGGTTAGGCTTGGCACTTAGTGAGTACCGTTGTGGTGTACTCATGCCCCTTCTGCGCATGTTTTTCATGTGCAGATCCAGGTACCTCCACTCAGGCATACTATCCTCGAGGCGGAGAGATCTAGCGGAGACTTCGAGGTATATCTGCCGCGTCCGTAGACCAGGAGTCTCTATTCTATTCCAGATTTAGTAGTTAATCTATCCTTTTCTTTCAGTTGTTTAGACATTCTGGAGTTACAGCAGTATATTATATTTCTATTAGCCTGTGGTTCCCGTGAGTTTTCGGGTTTTGGGATGAGATTGTAGACTTCCGCGTTTTATTTTTTGAGTTGTATATGCCAAGTGGCACTTATATATCATTTTCTTCTAGTTTTGCTTAATTTAATTAAATATTTCTATAAGTTATATTAATTTTCCGCATTGTTAGGCTTACCTAGTTTTAGGAACTAGGTGCCATCACGATATATTAATGGAGGGTGAACTAGGGTCGTGACACAAGCCAAACTTAAAACCAGAATAGAAAATCAAGTAGAACATGACAAAGAAACCAAACTAACTAGAGAAATTGATGATTTGTAAAAGGAAATATTTAATAAACTAATATACTCTAGATTTTAACTCAATCAAATGCATTGTGTTCTTCCATTTCACATGTCAAAGAGGTGAGAAATACCTAGAAATAAGAAAGAAAATAAAAGAATTGAGGAATCAGTAGAGAGCAGCAGCAGAAAAGAGCCCAGACTCAACAGTAAAACAATACCCCAAAACAAAACCAGCTCAAACCCAGGTTTTAAATCCCAAAATACAAACCATTTTTACTCCAATGCAGGAAATTATAGTTTTTCTGGAGTTCTAGTTAATAGGGAAGATCAGAAATCCAGAAACCAAGCTAAATTTTAAGCAGTTCTTAACCAAGAAATGCAAGAAATTCAGTGTTATTTCAGAATTATCTAAAGACTTAGTCGTTTTTGTTTATTCAGGATTTTTTTTATCTCTAAAATTCTGCCTTGAACCTCAAGTACGGATGCCTTTGTAGGCAAGCTTCTAGGGCAGCAGAAATGAGCTAATATTTGCACTTAAAACCTTTTAAAATTTCCATTTTTGCTCAAATACCCTTAGTTCAAAAATTAGATTTTCACAGTAGTCCACAACCCAGCTTCCAGGAAGTTTCCCTCAGTCAGTTATACAAATATTTCCCTATTAGATTTCCTAATATACCCTTTTTGAGCCTGATACGATCAAATAAGGAAGACTAGAAAACCACACAAGCTATAACCCGACTAGGCTCCGAAAGATCCAATCTCATAAATTGGCTGGCTAAGGCCTGCACATCCATCGCCATAGGCCTCTCTGAAGCTACTAAATATGTGAATCTCTCCGCCCGGCGACTCAAGGCATCTGCCACCACATTGGCCTTGCCCGCGTGATACAGGATAGTGATATCATAATCCTTCAGCAACTCTAACCACCTCATTTGACGCATATTTAGATCCTTTTACTTGAGCAAGTTCTACAAGCTCCGATGGTCAGTATAAATCTCACAAGGCACACCGTACAAATAATGACGCTACATCTTCAAGGCATGAACAATGACAGCTAACTCAAGGTCGTGGACAGGGTAATTCTTTTCATGTATCTTCAATTGTCTGGATGCGTAGGCAATCACCCTACCATCCTGCATCAACACCGCTCCAAGGCCAACTCTTGAGGTATCACATTAGACAGTATAAGACCCCGAACTGATAGGCAACATCAAGATTGGGGCTGTAGTCAAAGTTGTCTTGAGCTTCTGAAAGCTCGCCTTACACTCCTCTGTCCATTGAAATGGGGCACCCTTATGGGTCAATCTAGTCATAGGGGCCGTAATCGATAAAAATCCCTCCACAAAACGACGGTAGTAACCCGCCAAACCAAGGAAACTGCGAATCTTTGTAGCTGAAGATGGCCTGGGCCAACTCTGTATGGCCTCTATCTTTCTTGGATCCACCCGAATACCCTCACTCGAAATCACGTGGCCTAAGAATGCCACAGAACTCAGCCAAAACTCACATTTTGATAACTTTGCATATAACTTCTTCTCCCTCAAGGTCTGAAGCACGGTCTTCAGGTGCTGCTCATGATCTTCCCGACTCCAGGAATACACCTGAATATCATCAATAAAAAAAATAACGAACGAGTCAAGATATGGTATGAACATATTATGCATCAAATGCATGAAAGTTGTTGGGGCATTGGTCAGTCCAAATGACATAACAAGGAACTCGTAATGACCATACCGAGTCCTGAAGGAAGTCTTCGGGATATCTGGCTCCCGAATCTTCAACTGATGGTAACCTGAGCGCAAGTCAATCTTAGAAAACACATGTGCGCCCTGAAGCTGGTCAAACAGATCATCAATATGAGGCAAAGAATAATAGTTCTTCACTGTAACCTTGTTCAACTGGCGATAATCGATGCACATACTCATGGAACCATCCTTCTTCTTCACAAACAAGACAGGAGCACCCCAGGGTGAAACACTGGGTCGGATAAAAAACTTATCAAGAAATTCCTATAACTGATCCTTCAACTCCTTCAACTCAGGAGGAGCCATACGGTACGGAGGAATGGAAATAGGTTGAGTGCCCGGCAAAAATCAATGCCAAAATTAATATCTCTCTTAGGCGTCATGCCCGGAAGATTAGCTGGAAACACATCGGGATAATGTCGTACCACTGGGACCGAATCAACGGAAGGGGTATCAATAGTGACATCTCTCACATAAGCTAAATACGCGGCACACCCCTTATCAACCATGCCCTGAGCTCTAAGAAAAGGGATAACTCTACTGGGAGTGTGATCTAAAGTACTACTCCACTCAACATGCGGAATACCTGGCATAGCCAGCATCACGGTCTTGGCGTGACAATTAAGAATAGCATAATGGGGCGACAAAAAATCCATGCCCAAGAAAATATCAAAATCGACCATGTTGAGTAACAATAAATCTACTCTTGTCTCAAAACCACGAATAGGAACCAAGCACGACCGATAAACGCGGTCCACAACAAGAGAATTCTCCCACAGGAGTAGAAACATAAAAAGAAACACTCAAGGAAATTTTGAGGTACACCTAAATACGGAGCAAAAAAAGAAGACACATAAGAATAAGTAGAGCCTAAATCGAATAGAACCGATACACTTCTATAACAAACCATGACAATACCAGTGATGACAGAATCGGAGGCAACAGAATCGGTATGGGTAAGTGGGGTAGCAACTACCGTTGCAACCAAAGCCTGAGAACTCTACAGGGAGCGTTGTGGCCGAGAAGTCTGTGGAGGTGCACTCCTCCAAAGTCTTGGGAAATACCTCACCATATGGCGTATGTCACTTACACTCAAAGCAACCTCGCGACTGATATGGCAGTGGGAAATGTGCGGTACGGGTACTCCAAGACCTCTGAATACCTGAAACTCTGGTGAAATCTACAATGCAAACTAAGTTGGTAGACCCATAAAACCGCTATCATGACGCATACTCCGTCCAAAATAAGGACCATTATATATCTCTGATCTACGAGGTCTACTCACTCCTCTATTCTTCCCTCCTGACCTTGTCTGTCCTCTCTGTCCTAGACCCGCCTGTCCCCTATTAGGCGAGAGGTCCTTACCACTCGCGGAACTGGGACTACATAATGTGTCGCCATGACACCTAGAACCTGACCAATGGAAACTCGCTGCTCTGGAGTCGGGGTGGCAGGAGTCTGGGTCCCTCCCCCGATCGGTGAAGTGGTCGGTAAAACCTAAATCAATCCCGCCTGAATCAACGTACCAAACATTCTCAGGAATTGCGCCAAAGTCACCAGAAGGGCTAGAGTAGTAGTGGTCGTAGGCGTGTCAGGTGCCTGAACTCTGGCTGGATCTGTTGATTGTACATCGGCGGTAGCTCGCGCAAGTGCTATCGCTGCACCACGTGCATGTCCTCGGCCTCTACCCTGGCCCCGGCCTCTAACGGGTGCAGTAGGGGGTGCGGGTGCGTGATCATCTCAAGTAGCACGTGTCCTCACCATCTGTGAGAGAATAGAAGGCAGAAGTTTAGGATTGTGGTGTCAAAACTCTCGAACAACAGGGAATCAAATAAGGTGAAATTTTCCTAACGGTTACATAGCCTCTCGTAGACAAGTACAGACATCTCTGTACCGATCAGCGAGACTCTAAATAACCGGCCTGTGACCCGTGACTCCTTTGAACCTAGAGCTCTGATACCAACTTGTCACGACCCCAGTTCACCCTCCATGAAAATATCATGATGGTACCTAGTTCCTAAAACTAGATAAGCCTAACAATGTGGAAAATTAATATAACTTGCGGAAACATTTAATTAAATTAAGCGAAACTAGAAGAAAACGGTATATAAGTACCACTTGGCATATACAACTTAAAAAATAAAACGCGGAAGTCTACAATCTCATCCCAAAACCCGAAAACTCACGGGAATCACAGGCTAATTGAAATGTAATATACTGCACTAACTCCGGAATATCTAAACAACTGAAAGAAAAGGATAGATTAACTACTAAAGCTGGAACAGAATAGAGATTCCTGGTCTGCGGACGCGGTAGATATTCCTCGAAGTCTCCGCTAGATCTCTCCGCCTTGAGGATAGTAAGCCTGAGTGGAGGTACCTGGATCTTCACAAGAAAAACATACGCAGAAGGGGCATGAGTACATCACAGCGGTACTTAGTAAGTGCCAAGCCTAACCTTGGTTGGGTAGTGACGAGGAAGGTCAGGGCCCTACTGAGGTCAAACAACATAATATGTATAAACAATATGAAAACTAGCAGTAATAATAACTACAGCGGTGAGAATAGACAGGTTAAACAAGGCAATAACAACTACACAAAGAACAGAATAAACACGGAATATATACAACTCAATACCACTGATAACAATGAGGATCTCCTAGGATACCATCCTGTAGTCCTTTTCTGAACTGTTCAGTGGATCTCCCGAAATACCGTCCCGTAATCCATGATATATGTAAATCCGAAGGATCTCCCAGGATACCATCTCATAGCCCATCATATGTGTAAATCCGAAGGATCTCCCGAAATAGCATCCCCTAGTCCAACTATCAATGTGCAGGGGGATCTATCGGGAATCTAACCCGCAGTCCCAAAGTAAATGTGTAGGGGGATCTATCGGGAATCTAAACTACAGTCCCAAAGTAAATGTGCAGGGGGATCTATTGGGAATCTAACCCGCAGTCCCAAAGTAAATGTGCAGGGCGATCTATGGGGATTCAAACTCGCAGTCCCAAAGTAAATGTGCAGGGGGATCAATCGGGAATCGAACCTGCAGTCCCAAAGTAAACAAACATGGGGGGAACTACCGGAATCCTACATTTGTAGTCCCAATGTAAATGCGCAACCACAACCAGAAGATATTCATAAATGAAGTGCAAAAGAGAAGCATCAAGTAGTACTAGTATAGCATGCTTCACGTAGTATAGTTAAGGCAACTTAAACAATTAGGCAAGTTGAATCAACTAAACATGCTTTTTCTAATCTAACATAGGTTATAATTGCAAGTAAAATAAGGCAAATATGAAGGAAAACTCAGTCTTGATATCTTAAGTGAAAACCGAATTTTCAACAATTGGCTCAAGTACGCACTCGTCACCTCACGTACAAGGTACTCAAACACCAAATAACGAATCCTAAGGGGAAAGGTCCCCCACACAAGGTTAGATAAGCCACTTACCTCAAACTGGCACAAAAATCAACTAGAAACCATGACTATGCCACGAGTATACGACTCCAAATGGCCCAAATCTATTCAATTCAATTACATATCGTAAATAACATCACAAACAACTGATTCTAGTATTTAATTCAAAGCTAAGGTGTGAAATTAGGTAGAATAACCAAAATGCCCTTCAAGCCAACGTCTCGAAATAGGATAATTTTCACATTTTCAGAACCCTCGCACTCTCACTAGTCTAACCATATAAAAATCTCCCAAATCAGAGGTCAAACACCCACTCAAAACTCAATAGTTTGGTCTAAGAAGTTTTCCCCATTTTTCATTCAAAAATCCGAAATTAAGGATGAATTCATGATTAGATTAGTGGGTTTTAAACATAAGGGAGTAGAGAATCGTTACCCAGTAGTTGCCCTCGGAAAACCTTCGAAATTTCTCCCAAATCTGAGTTCCCAAGCTTGTGTTTTGATAAAAATGGCAAACCATCGATTTTGAAATGTTTATATCTGTCCAAACTTTTAATGAATCGCGAACGCGGATGATGTCTTGCGTTCCTGAAGAAGAAAAATGAAGGTTGCTCAATTTATGCTTCGCGAATGCGGAAGCAGGCTCATGAATGCGAAAGCAGGCTCGCGAACGCGGAAGAGAAAATACAATGGCCCAGAATTGCCCTTCGTGAACGCGTGGCATTGTACACGAACGTGAAGCGTGGCTTTGCAAAGGTACGCGAACGCGAAGAGGAAAGTTAGGCACAGTCTTTAGCTCCAAATTGCCCTATGCGAACACGAGGGCTATGATGCGAATGCAAAGAAGGAAAATGACAAAGCTTCACGAACGCAGGACTATGGGATGCGAACGCAAAGAGGGGGAAAGGTCAGAGCTTCGCGAACGCAATAGGTGAGATGCGAACGCGAAAAAGAAAATTGATCTGCAACTGCTGGAGGATTTTCTCCAATTTTTTCAAAACTCCAAAATGCTCCCTTGAGCATCCGAAACACTCCCGAGGCCCCCGGGACGTCAACCAAACTGACGGACATATCCCATAACATCATTCAAACTTGTACCAATCCTTAAACCACCTTAAACAACCTCGGAAACTCGAATTAATCAATGATTTAAGCCTAAGAACTTCAGATTTATCAAAATACACTTTCCATCAAAAACCTAACCAAAACATGTTCGAATGACCTGAAATTTTGCGCGCATCCCAAATAACATGACGGAGCTACTGCAACTTTCGGAATTCCATTATGACCCTTGAATCAAAAACAAACTATCGGACCGGAAACTTCAAAATTTCAAACTTCGGCATTTCAAGCATAAATGAGCTACGGACTTCCAAAATACATTCCGAATACGCTCCCAACCCCGAAATCACCTAACGAAGCTAACAGAACCATCAAATTTCCCTTCCGAGGTCGTCTTCACACTATTCTGACTACGGACCATTTTTCAACACTTTAGCTCTCATTTGGGGACTAAGGGTATGTTTGGTATGAAGGAAAACAATTTTTGTAAAATATTTTCCAATTTTCTCATGTTTGATTGCCATAAATGTTTTGGAAAATATTTTCATTATTAATTCATTTTCCTCCAATTGGAGGAAAATATTTTTCTTATCAAAAGAAGGGAAAACATTTTCCAAATCTCATAATACCCACCCCACCCACTATCCAAAAAAAGGTTTTTTT
>MU743582.1:19627-48119 GCA_026770625.1 Nicotiana glauca | reverse complement strand
GATTTGAGTAGAGGTTCAAGAGAACTTGATTCTAAGTCATGAGTGGCAATAATAGAATGCCAACATGACTCAGAATGTCCCTCACACATAAGAAGGGGGTCAAAGGGACAGGGAATCACATAAGAAAGCATTTACAGAAACATGAGGAAATCAAGAAAGAACAACAGACTTAAAGATGCAGAAACATAATGAAAGGGAGCATGACAGACTAGGATGAACACATAATGAAAAATGCATAACAGAGGAGGAGAAGTAAACACATAGTTTGGAGGGTATTATTTAATTAGAAGGACATACCAATTGCAAGCTTTAGAACAGTAGAATAGTAGAAGCAAGTAATAGCCAGAAGTCAACAGGAGCAGGCTCAGAAACTTTAGCAAACATTTGAGAGTTCAAGAGTAACTCAAAGGTATTTCAGACAGTAGAAGAGAGAGGAGCAGAGTGCTCAGTATTAAAAGTAGTGAGAGTAGTAGTAGAGAAAGTATTGTAATTATATAGTGTTCATTGAAGTCTAAAGTGTTTGTGAGGTTTTTCCGTGTGTTTTTAGAACTTTTTTTTTCGTGGTTTTGAAAGAAAAGAGTATAGGTATTTATAGCTTTGAAAAACAAGCAAACAGTAAGGTAAGCAGCACAATTTTAACACAAATAAGGAAGTAACCACAAGTAAGAATCAATTAACCCAAGTGACTACCCTTTAATTAAGGAATCACTGTCTAACGGGTGTCAACAGATCTAATTTAAGGAAAGGAAATCAGTTTGGAGACAGACTGGGTGTTACCATAAAAGAAATAGTAAAATCATACAATAGGCAAACAAGTCTAGGTACAAGATTTGTAGTTATTCTTGGAAAGATTCGGTGAGGCAAATCAAAGAAAGAAAATCAATTAACCCTTGACAGGCTAGTAAATCAGAAATTCATGGAAGTAAAAGTTTGAAATCAATTTCGAGCATAAAAATAAATCACAGAAAGGACTCAGTATATAAGGCATGCACAAATAACAGACAAGTGAGGCCAAGCTATGGCAAAAGAACCATCGTACAGTAACAACATAGAGTAGACATTCAAACATGCTAGTTAGGTTTCAGTGTAATAGAGAGAGAAAGAATCAAATCATGCAGAGAGTTGAGCAAGAAACATAGTCGAGTTTGACTGATGGCAAGAACTCATAACACATAGAGAAAAGACATGCAGGAATCAAGTTGAGTAGTTTCAAACAGACAGGTCGTACAAATAAACCCAAGAACTCGAATAGACCCCAAGGAACTAGGGTTTTCGAAATCAGTAGAGTTTAGAGGCAATAAACAAATAAATAGCCTCAGAGTCTCAAATAAAACCCAAAAATTGGGGTTTTCAACACTAAACAGGTACAAAAAAAGTAAATCAAACAGATAGACTCAGAAACTCAAACAAATCTCCAAAAATTAAGTTTTCAACGCCAGTCAAACTTAGAGATGATAAACAAAAGAATCGAATGAAAATATTTAAACAACAGACTCAGAAACCCTAGTTTGAAATCAAAATATTTAAAAAAAACGATTGGGGGGAAAATGTTTAAAACATCACATATAGCACAGATCGAGCACTGATTCAAACAAATAAACAAAAAAGAACCTCGAATAGGCTAGGGTTTATGAGAACCCTAGAAACGAGAAAGGCTTTGAAGGAATAAGATCAAATCTGGACTTGATAAGGCCGGAACCAGGCTTAGGAGGCTAAGGCACGCTGGAGCAAGGCCAGAGTTGGCTGAGAACCTCGAATCGACGAAGGTATGGGCGAAGACCCTTGAAGTCTGGCCTCGAACCTTCATGGAGCAGGTGTATAGGAGCAGAAGATGGCGAGTAGAGATCATCCATGCCTAGATTAGCCATGGATTTTGGTGGATTTTGGGTCGGATAGGGGGTAGGCGACTTCTAGGGTTTCAGGGGTTGAGAGAGACAAGAGAAACCAAAGGCGGCGGGTTTGAGAGAATGGGGAATAGGATTGGGATCGTTTGGAAGTAAAATGGAAAGGGAGAATCTGGGTCGTTGATCAAAATGATCAACGACTCAGATTAAAAGGGACACGGCCGGTTCGATTTAATGGGTACTGGGTCGGGTAGATTAGGTAATTGGGCTGGGGTAATTTGGGCTTGGCTTGGGGCTGAAATGGGGTTAAATTTGGGTGTTATTTTGGCTAAAATTGAAATAGAATTGGGGCTTGCACTTAAATAGCCATTTCTCCCTTGTTTAATTTATAAAAAGTAGTAAAATAATTTTAAAAAGTAAATTGAAAGTACTGAGTATATAATTATTATATAAATATTAATTTAAAAATATCGAAAGTAATTTTATAATTGTAAAATGTTATTAATTATAAAATAGGCCATAATTGCAATTATATGCAATTCGGTTTTAAAAATGTCAAATAAATTGGTAAAAATATGCAAAAATCACCTTAATTATATTTTGGTATAAGTATGAGAATGAAATAAGTTATTCACCATAAAATGATAATTTTGGATATAATTTGGATTTTGTATTGTTAAAACAGACAATGAATTGTCTTTTAAAAAAATCTAAAAAATTGGGAAAAATACCAAAACTTTTGGGCATGCTTATATATGCATACATATGCTATTTTCTGAAAGTATTTTGATTATAAAAAATATATAGGAAAAAATTGGGTATCAACACCCATGACTCGGGCTATACCTCGAATCGCAATGGAATTCAAACAACTAATATTTTGTTTATCATCCAGTAGGCCTTCCTCATCACCTCCAAGTCATATAGATGAACCTTGCAACACTAACATACTCACAATGTAGCTAACCAGCCGTCACTCCCACTAATAGGGGCAATGCCGAACATATAAGTTCGAAACACTTGCTCACACAATCAGCACCTCGGTGCTCAAGGCATGAGAAAAGATCCGGCCTCAAGTCCTTCACACTGGCCCAACATAAACTCACAGAGATTACATCTCGCCCCTCAATCGGGGAATCACAAGCCATCAAGGCACATCTGATACTAAGTGCCCATGCGTGCGTACGAACACGTGGAAGGAATTTTAAGAGTTTCTTTTCAAGTTGAATCAAGGATACGATAAGAATTCAAGAATGTGAAGTTTTCCTAAATGTTCTGCAGCCTCTCGAGGATAAGTACAGACGTCTCCGTACCGATCCACGAGGCTCTACTAAATCGGCTCATGATTCGCGAGACCAAGTAACCTAGGCTCTGATACCAACTTGTCACGACCCCAACCCCGATTGTGATGGTGCCCAACACACTACTAGGCAAGCCCGACCAATTCAACAACCTTAACCCTTTTTATACAGTTCATGATTCAATTAACACAAATAATTACTAAGTCATAATACTGAAACTCTGAAATATAGTGAAAACATGCGGAAAACCCAAGTAGAAATACTACTATACAGCCCGAAGAATTCGGTGTCACAAGTCTGAGCCTCTAATACCCGGGTGTCAACCTATTACATATAGCTTTGAAGAAATGCAAAAATAAAGCAAATAGGTTAGATGGGAAGATCAGGACTGCGGGCGTCATGCAGCTACCTTAATGCTCCCAGATATGATGCTCGGCAGAGAAATCCTCACTTAGCCTCAGTGTGTGCACTTAGATCTGCACACAATGTGCAAGGAGTAATGTGAGTACTTCCAACCTAGAGAGTAATAAACATAAATAAAGGCTGAGAGTAAGAAATCCTAAATAGGAACAATGTAAGTTATAATTGAAGCAGTTCAATCCAGATAATATCAACTCAATAAACGATGAAAACAATGATGCTGCAACAGATAAATACATGAATGACAATCAATTAAGCAATGCAACAAATAGTACGGTACTCTCTAGTACCCGCTGCAGCGTGCAGCCCACTCCATTTATTTATCGTCGATGGCGCTCACTGGGGTCGTACAGACTCTGGAAGGGCCCCTTACAGCCCAAGCGTAATATCAAGCCTTCTCGTGGCATCCATTAGGCCCTAAGCCTCATATCAATATCAATATAATACTACTGCAGCGCGCAGCCCTATCCCACACTCAGTCCAGAATCACATAAGCCCCTCGGGCACAATAGCATATAAAATATTCAACCCAAACTTCATTAGAAATATTATTTAAGTTCCAAGTTTTGAGAAAAAGTTGCTGAGTTTGCAAAACAGTATTAAATACTAGGACTGAGTTCAATTATATGTAAAAATGATAAGAAACCAGTAAGAGCAATCCATGAAGGATTCAATCAGTTGGCACGAGGCCCAATTATGACAATTAACCCATTTTTTAAGGATATCACTAAGCTTCAATCAATTAGGTGGTAATTTTATTAAGCCGGACGGACCAAGTCATGATCCCCGATGGTGCTCTACCCCACGCCCATTATCCGGCATGCAAGTCACCTCAACATAGCACTACAATGTGCAAATTTGGGGTTTCAAACCCTCAACACAGCATTTACATCTATTACTAACCTCAAGCCGGCGAAAATCCTAGCTCGCTATGCCCTTGCCTCTCAAATAGACCTCCTCGCGCGTCGAATCTGACCAAAACCACCACAAATACGTCACATTATGTTATAGGATCAATACCCAATCGAAAATAATCGAAAAACATCAATAATCCCGAAATTGACAAAACCCAAGCCCCGGGCACATTTCTCGAAACTCAGACATTTTTACAGAAAAGTGTTCGTCATCTTCTCTCGATTCCGTACAAATAAAGAACACCAAAATCAGAGTCTGTTTGACCCCAATCCCCCCAAATCGACCCCTAAAGGTCTCATAATCTCAAGCCCCAAAATCCTATTTTTCTACTACTTTTCATGAATTAAAGGCTGGGATTATGGTCTATAATCACCCATAACAGAGGTTTAATAATCAAATCACTTGACTCTACGATAGCCACTGATTTTCTATTAAAAATTGCCTCAGTAGCTTCTTCCCGTTCAAAAATTGGAAGAAAACTCGCCTGCTCATTATAGCTATACTGTTCACCCGTTTTACTGCTCCCAATAAATTCCTTGTGAAATTATGATGAATTTAGGCGTTTGAATCACTCAATTTGACCTTATAATGAAGGAGATACATAGGTTTTAAGATTTACAAATAGTGCAGCTTTTAATACGTCGTCCGAGGCAATTTCGTCATTAACCTGAAAATCTAGGCAACCTTTGTAAAATGGCCATAAAATCCTCATACGATGTCCAAATTCGACAATTTTTTTTTATACGGGTCCGTAATTATGATACGGATATAATGATTCATTCAAAATAGAAATCGGAGCTCATTTATTCAATAGGATATCATTTATGCTTGAAAAAACGACATTGAATCATAAGAAAAACGAGCACAACGTAGCCCAAACCTATCCGAAACTCACCCGAGCTCCTCGGGATAGCATACGAACATACTAACACGTCACATATGATCATTCAAACTTAGTTTCACCCTCAAAACACCAAAAGTAACATCAAAACACCAAATTTACATTGGATTCAAGCCTAATTTCTTCTAAAACTTCCAAAACACGCATTTGATCAAAAACCAACCAAATCACCTCCGAATAACCTGAAATTTTGTACACACATCAAAATTCATCCCCCGAAGCTAACTGAATCATTAAAATCCATATCCCAGCCCTCTAACTCATAGGTCAACATCCGGTTGACTTTTCCAAAACAAGCCTTCCTTAAACAGACTAAGTGTCTCATTTCCTTCCAAAAATCAACCCTGTGAGCACGTGATTTTTTCCTTATATATGAATTATTCCCAAAAATTTAAAAAAATGATTTTTGCTTTATTTTACAATTTTGTAAATTTTGTGTCATTTTCTGGTAATTGTTGTATTTTTGTCTGTACATTTTAATTCATATGAAAAATATAAAAATACATTTGCATTTAGGATCTAATTCCATATTTTAGGATTAATTAGGGGTTAGTTCGCTTTAGAACAAAATATGAAGAAAATAACAAAAATAGTTCACTTTTGCATTTTTAATTGTTTAATGGTGAATTCGTCATGAAATAGATTTTAAACAATTTTAGGAGTTAATTAGTTTAACTTTGGAATATAACTGGACCTTATTTTTATTCTTTCATTTTTATAAAATCAAAAAAAATAAAAATAAAAATACAAAAAATACAAAATGAAAACAAAAATAAATAAAAGGAATAAAAGAAAAACAATTATAAAAGGGTGGTCTTAATAAGAGACCAAAATTGGGCTCATTTCAATTTGACCAAACCTTAGCCCAAATAAAAATCCCACCCCCGTCCAAGCCCATTCCCCCGACCCAGTCCGGTCTAAAGAGACGCCCAAACGGCGTCGTTTTGGGTGATTAAGATTAAATCCAATCCCAGCCATCCATTAATCCAATCAACGGCTGTGGAGCCATTTCAGCCATTAAATAAAATTTTCCGAATTAAATCAAACCCTAAAAAAACATTAGCCATCTTCCTCGTACAGTTCACTGCCCTCCGACGTTGTCGCCGACCGGAAATCGTCTCCGCCGGCGGCGGAACTCCAACCACCTCCAAAATTACACCAAATATTCTCCTCCACCTCTTTATCTTGAATCCATGCTTGGTTTCTTTCGAACCTTAGCCAAAAGCCTCAAATATAGCAAACCCTAGGCGCCACCACCATCGCCCACCGCGGCGACACCGCCCAAACTGGTCCAAATTTACACCACCAAACCTCCTCCACCGTCTCATCACCAATCCATAAAGAACCTTCCTCAAATCAGTCTGGGATGTCTCGAATCTTCAATTAAAAATGGCGGTCAAGTCCCTAGTTCCTCCGTTTGGTCCCAAATTAACACGCCATGGTCGCCTGGCCTCCCTCATATGGAATCTGATGTCAACGGCATCCAAATATCATCAGACTCATTCAAATTTCAAACCAAAGGGTAGTCGAGTTTTGATCCATGCCAGTGAGTTTCAATTTTCTTCTTTTTTTTCGTTTAGTTTATTCTACTGATTTTGTTCTATCTTGTGTTTAATTGTTCGTTTGTTCATTTTGTATTTATTTCTAGCTGGTCATTAGTTAATCAGATTAGGATTCGATTTTTTTATCCTTTTAATTCGTAATAATCAATGAGTCTCTTTAGTTCATTTTGTTTAGGCTTCTATAGTTCATTCTGTATGGATTCATGAGTAGTTCGTCAAGTTATTAATTAAGGATTCTGTCTGCATTTTCTTTATGTTATGTGTTTTGATAGGATCATCTGGTTAGTGTAAATGGGACCAGTTTAAAGGTGTGATTATCCTTCTACTTTCATACTGATGTGTTGTGGATAATTAGTTGGTAAGTTTGTTAATAATAATTGGTGGAAGATTGGTTTGAATGAACACTTAACCATAGTTTTAACTGAGGTAAAGGTTGATCAGTTTGGGGTAACTAGCAGGGCATAGAGAGGGTAGTTTAGGAAATGATAGGGTAAGGAATCTTGTAGTTGTTACTTGAAATGCCTAGAACATTCTAGAAAGGGTTTTAAGATGAGAATTCTGAAAATAATTGTACTTACTTGAGTAACAAGTCAGGAAATAAGGGACATGTAAGCAAAAATGAAAATTAAAAAAGGACTAAGATTAAAAACTGAAAATCTGAGGGCTGTCCTCATTTTTGCCTATAAAAGGGCATGCCAATGCCTTAACACAGAAGTTTTGGGAGCTCACAAATTCCCCCCAAGTGTGTTTTCCAATCTTCAGATCTAATATTCGAAATTCAAACTCTAAATAACCAAAAACAATAGAAAATATCCAAAAAAAATTCAAAAAAGCACTGTTACATTAATCATCCTTCAAGTTTCAGTTCTTAATTCAACTAGTTAGCTCATCTAGGATTCGAAATAGTTCGGATCTCTCTGTTTCTGTGATATAGTCGAAGTTCAAAGCATCTGAAGAGGTCTGAGGCTTATTCGAGTTTATTACTGAAGTTTTCGATTGCTGAAATTGTTATATGATCTTTTGTGGGCCTTATTGGTACTGTTTAGAAGCTGATACTCTGTCTCGTGTGGTTTAAAAACATCTCTGGGATCATTGAGTTATTTCCGGGCTGAGATCAACTGTGTTTTGTGGCTATTTTTTATTGCTGCACACTAGCTGTTTGCTACCTACTGCTGATCTTTTCTTCTTCTTCTTCATTGTTTTTACTTCCAGGTACACTTCCTCAATTATCCTGATGTAACTTTGAAATTGAAGTTGAAATAAGAAGTTTTCACCAGATCTGAGCTCATTGAGATCGATTTTAATTCAATAGATGCTATTGAAATATATGTAGTTGATATTAGCAGTTTACTTTGTATTATATGAAATATAGACACTTGATTGTGTGATTAGGGTTGTTCATAAGGGTGCTTTGGGCTAGTTTGGATTTGTAATGGACTGTGTGGACTATATCTGGCACTCGGATCATATGTTTTAGTTTGTGAATGTTTTTGTGTGTTAGGTGCTGGCTAAATTGTTATGAAGGAAAATATCAGCTGAGGTTTAAGCATTTTAAATTCAGAAACGTTGGTGTCAATATTGCTGTGTTAGAGATCAGGACATAAGCATTTAAAGCAATGAAGTATATTTGATAAATTTGGTAGCTCAACTTGGTAGACAATTACTTTGCCTTAATTGATAACTAAAATAGTGTTGCATTGATTGAAAGAAAAAAGAAAATTAATTGTGATTGAAGCTGTCAGTTCGAGTAAAATTAGAATTTGGGTTCAATTTTGGTTTCATATCTTCTAATTGTTTCGTTTTTTTTAAGAAGTCAATATTCAGTAGTTGAGTTAAGAAGCATGTTCGGTACGATATAGCCTAAACTCAGTAGTTGTTTGTTCCAATTGAATCAAGGTGTCACTGAGTTTAAAAGGCCAAAAGGCCAAGAGCCTTACTCTTCAAGAGTTTGGGGCTTCAGGCTATTCAAGCCCAGACGCCTGACTGGTTCTTCTTTGTATGAAATGTGGGTTGTTTCCCAAGCCTAAACTACTGATGAGTTTATGGATTCAAAGAGAGTAATTCTTAATCAACATTAATTAAATAGGACTTTTTCCTTTATTATTAGAGATGAAATATAGAAAATCCTAGTCGCTTTAGGTTTATCCTTTAATTAATAAAATGAGACGAGCCTTGCCAAATAAAAAATACAAATTGTGGGGCCCTCATTCAATGCTTAATTAAAAATACTTAGAATTCGGAATGGGCCATTTAGCGAATTTCACGGTTTTCCCCAAAGGTAATAACGCGTTAGTCACTTTAGGTGCGATTATAAATAAAATTACCTTCCTAAATTCGGGTGTGCATTTCATGCGACCAAAATGCAAATACCAAAATGTTGAATAAAATGTGTCGAGGATCCGGGTGCATTTCATGTGACGTGATCCAAAAATAGGTTTTAAACGACGTTCAATTTCTTAAAAATTTAATTAAAAGCGGTGAGTAATTTTAAAATTTTTACAATAGGATAACATGTATAAAAATTAGATTTTAGCCAAATATAGCAGTTGAGCGACTGTGCTAGAACCACGGAACTCGGGAGTGCCTAACCCCTTCTCCCGGGTTAACAGAATTCCTTACTCGGATTTCTGGTTCGCGAATGTATACAGAGTCAAACCCCTTCCTCGATTCGGGATTCAAACTGGTGACTTGGGACACCACAAATCTCCCAAGTGGCGACTCTGAATCTTAAATAAAATGAAACCCGTTTCGATTGTCCTTTAATTGGAAAAACTCATTTTATTATACCCTTCACGGGGTGTAGTAGCGAAAAAGGAGGTGTGACAGCTCTTTAAGATGAGAATTCTGAAAATAATTGCACTTACTTGAGTAACAAGTCAGGAAATAAGGGACATGTAAGCAAAAATGAAAAGTAAAAAAGGACTAAGATTGAAAACTGAAAATATGAGGGCTTCCCACATTTTTGCCTATAAAAGGGCATGCCAATGCTTTAACACAGAAGTTTTGGGAGCTCACAAATTTCCCCAAGTGTGTTCTCCAATCTTCAAATCTAATATTTGAAATTCAAACTCCAAAAAACCAAAAACAATAGAAAATCTCTAAAAAATTCAAAAAAAAAAAAAAAAGCATTGTTACATTAATCATCCTTCAAGTTTCAGTTCTTAATTCAACTAGCTAGCTCATCTAGGATTAGAAATAGTTCAGATCTCTTTGTTTCTGTGATATAGTCGAAGTTCAAATCATCTAAAGAGGTATGAGGCTTATTCGAGTTTGTTACTAAAGTTTTCGATTGCTGAAATTGTTATATGATCTTCTGTGGGCCTAGATGGTGTTGTTTAGAAGCTGATACTCAATATCGTGTGGTTTTAAAACATCTCTGGGATCATTGAGTTATTTCTGGGTTGAGATCAATTGTGGTTTGCGACTGTTTTTCATTGCTGGACACTAGTTGTTTGCTACCTGCTGCTGATCTTTTCTTCTTCTTCATTGTTTTTACTTCCAGGTACACTTCCTTTATTATCCTGATGTAACTTTGAAATTGAAGTTGAAATAAGAAGTTTTCACCAGATTTGAGCTCATTGAGATTTATTTTAAATCAATAGATGTTATTGAAATATATATAGTTGATATTAGCAGTTTGATTTGTAATATGTGAAATATATACACTTGACTGGGTGATTAGGGCTATTCTTAGGGGTGATTTGGGCTAGTTTGGATTTGTAATGGACTGTGTGGATTATATCTGGCACTCGGATCATATGTTTTAGTTTGTGAATGTTTTTGTGTGTTAGCTGCTGGCTAAATTGTTATGAAGGAAAATATCAGCTTAGGTTTAAGCATTTTAAATTCAGAAACGTTGATGTCAATATTGTTAGGTTTGAGATCAGGGCATAAGCATTTAAAGCAGTGAAGTATATTTGATAAATTTGGTAGCTCAACTTGGTGGACAATTCCTTTGCCTTAATTGATAACTAAAATAGTGTTGCATTGATTGAAAGAAAAAAGAAAATTAATTGTGAATTGAAGCTGTCAGTTCGAGTAAATTAGAATTTGGGTTCAATTTTGGTTTCATATCTTCTAATTGTTTCATTTTTTTTTCTGAAGAAGTCAATATTCAGTAGTTGAGTTAAGAAGCATGTTCGGTACGATATAGCCTAAACTCAATAGTTGTTTGTTCCAATTGAATCAAGGCGTCACTGAGTTTAAAAGGCCAAAGCCCAATAGCCTTACTCTTCAAGAGTTTGGGGCTTCAGGCTATTCAAGCCCAGACGCCTGACTGGTTCTTCTTTGTATGAAATGTGGGCTGTTTCCCAGGCCCAAACTGTTGATGAGTTTATGGATTCAAAGAGAGTAATTCTTAATCAACATTAATTAAATAGGACTTTTTCCTTTATTATTAGAGACGAAATATAAAAAATCCTAGTCGCTTTAGGTTTGTCCTTCAATTGATAAAATGAGACGAGCCTCGCGAAATAAAAAATGCAAATTGAGGGGCCCTCATTCAACGCTTAATTAAAAATACTTTGAATTCGGGATGGGCTGTTTAGCGAATTTCACGGTTTTTCCCAAAGGTAATAACGCGTTAGTCACTTTAGGCGCGATTATAAATAAAATTACCTTCCTAAATTCGGGTGTGCATTTCATGCGACCCAAATCCAAATCCCAAAACATTGAATAAAATGTGTCGAGGATCCGGGTGCATTTCATGTGACGTGATCCAAAAACATGTTTCAAACGACGTTCAATTTCTTAAAAATTTAATTAAAAGCGGTGAGTAATTTTAAAAATTGCACAATAGGATAACATGTATAAAAATCAGATTTTAGCCAAACATAGCAATTGAGCGACAATGCTAGAACCACAGAATTCGGGAGTGCCTAACCCCTTCTCCTGGGTTAACAGAAATCCTTACTCGGATTTCTAGTTCGCAAATGTAATACAGAGTCAAACCCCTTCCTCGATTCGCAATTCAAACTGGTGACTTGGGACACCACAAATCTCCCAAGTGGCGGCTCTGAATCTTAAATAAAATGAATCCCGTTTCGATTTTCCTTTAATTGGAAAAACTTCTTTTATTATACCCTTCACGGGGTGTAGTAGCGAAAAAAAAAGGTGTGAAAGCTCTGGCGACTCTGCTGGGGACAAGGACCTAGAATCTTTGGTTCAGGGTTCAAGAATTCGAGCTCATTTAAATTGTTATATTTGGCTTTATTTGATTTTGCTACATGTTCCATGCTATATGTGCTAAATGTTTTACCTCTTTAATCTTTGTTGAATTGTATATAAATTGTCGCGAATTCCTCCCTCTTTCTGAGTCTTCTACATCATGGAGAAGGGTGCACTTCGTGTAGCTTCTCTTCTGTTTAGAGTCTTTCCCAATTTAGAATGAGGTTTGGATAAGTTGCAAAGCCGGCGAAGCTTTTGTATCTCCGGTATGCTGCCTCCCCCTCGGCACGAGTTCTCCGCTCAGGTAACCCATGTCTAGATTAATAAACCTAGGGTTTAAACCTAGAAGAACAATAAACTCATGTCGTATCCCTAGTAGGATGCTTGTTTGCATCATGTGCATTTGACTTGGGGGACTCAACACAGGGGTTGGGTCCGTCTAGAACAGGTGACCTGAATTGAAATGACCATCCTGATGCATCTTACGTGCTACTTGCGCATTTATTTTCTCGGCTTTGCATGTTTACCGGCTTGTATACAATGAGTGAAAAATTGTGAAAAATAGCAGCGTTAGGACTACGTGAGGGAAATCATTTGTTTGAATAAATAAAAAACCAATTCCCAACTAGCGTCAAAATGCTGCCGGAATTTTGAAAAATGAAATAAAAAAAAAACAAATAGAAGATATTTGAAAACGAAATGGTTGTGCAAAATAGCTTTGATTTTGGCAAATCTGCCCGAACTACGCTGGTTTGATTCTCACCGGATGTGAGATACGTAGGCAACCCTCATCGGGTCCAACCACCCCTTTTCAAAAATAGCCAAAAAATATCAAAATTTTACTTTTTGTCAAAATAAGTCGGGTGACGCCATTCTTGTTGAAAAAAAATCGAATGTCCCGAAAAGGGCGCCGTAAGGCTATTTTTTTACAAGAACGGCCACCCTGAGTCATTTCAAAACGGTTTGCGGGCACAACCTTAAAATCTCCCTTTTGGTAGTGCTGAAAGGCCGTATTTGCAAAACTGAGTCTTTGTTCTCTTACGATAAATATTTTTGAAGGATAGCCACTTGTCATTTTTAAGTCAAAATAAGCCATTACATAGCCAGTTTTATTTAAATAATCACAGTTGATATTGAAATCTTCTCAGTCTTGCGCAGCCTTCGGCGATGCCGAGTGATGCCCCGCGGGCCCCAGGATGTGAAGCTTTGATGCACTCTTGATCTAGTTTTTAATCATCGAGTCTGTATTTTATTTTTATGTCTGTATCGCTTGTAATTGGCGTCTATTAATGAAGATTTGAATAAATCCAAAAAAAATTATCTCTTTATTTTTGCATTTAATTTGCAAGAACTACGCTCGGTCTGATTCATGCGGGGTCATGACACGTAGGCAATCCACGTAGGATTCGACCATAACCAAAGGAAAAAGGAAAAGGGAAAAGAGAGGCAAAACCACAAAAACGGCAAAAAGAAAAGAAAATAGCGGGAAAACAAAAAGAAAGAAAAGAAAATCAAGAAAGGAAGAAAATGGGAATAAAAGAAGATAAAGGCAAGAGTGAAAAGAAGAAAAAAAACAAGAGGGAAAAGAAAAAAAACAGAGAAAGAGAAAGTTTGCAATTAGAAATAAGGGAAAAGTCGGGATGACGCATGCGGCCGATCAAAAGCCGTTACCAATATGTTAAATGCCCTAACGCTAACGTGGTGGTTCCATTTTGTCATGTCATTCCAGAAAGGTGGTTGGTTTTTGGTTTTAAAGTGGTAACTCCTCTTTAAAACACAAGGACAAAAGGCAGTTGGCATCCCGGCAACCCATTCCTACAACACCCGGTCAAAACAAACTAAACATGACAGGCCACGAATCAGATGCCAGTATCGTGGACCCATCAAAAGAGGTAGAAGTGATGGATGTCAAAGCAATGAGGGAAGAGATGTATAAGTTGAGGCATCAGATGGCCGAGATGCATCAGGCCTGGGCTAAGGGTCAGCCGATGCCAGTTTACCCCGCCAATCCAGCATATATTCCACCTTTGGCTCAGTCTCAAGAGCCTCCTACTGTTAATTCATCTCTAGATTTCCCTCTCTACCAACAGAATTATGGCACCACCTCCTATCCTCCCCAAGCTCCACCACCAAACAAAACCATCCCCCACCAATTACCCCTGTCTTCATGCCACCTCCACCTGCCACATTGCAAAGATCTTCCAGTGAGCCATTGTTTCCAACTCATGACAGCCAGTACTACCCTCCTGAGCCTACCTTTAAAGCTCCTGAGCCATATTCCTACACTCCTCACTTTGAGCTCCCGGTGGAAACTGACAAGCCACTTAAGGATCCGAAACAGGAAGAGATGTTTCGAAAAGTAAAAAGCCTGGAGCAATCCTTCAGGAACATGCAAGGATTGGGTGGCCAAGTCAGTGCGGCCTACAAGGATTTGTGCTTGTTTCCCGATGTCCAGCTGCCAATAGGGTTCAAGTTACTAAAGTTTGATTTGTATGATGGACATGGTGACCCCGTAGCCCATCTGAGAGGATTTTGCAGTAAGATGAGAGGAGCTGGGGGAGGGGATGAGTTATTGATGGCATATTTCAGCCAAAGTATGGTACACTTGGGATGATTTGGCCCAAGCGTTTGCGTGCCATTTCTAGTACAATCTCGAAATCATCCCAGACCGTCCGTCACTGACTAAAATCGAGAAGAAGCATGGGTAAAGATTCAGGGAGTACGGTTTCCGGTGGAGAGAGCAGGCGGCAAGAGTCGATCCTCCAATGAAAGAGAGTGAGATGGTCAATTACTTCTTACAAGCTTTGGAGCATACCTACTATGGTCACTTGGTGTCAGCAGTGGGAAAATCTTTTAACGAGGTAGTGAAAATGGGAAATATGGTTGAAGAGGGGCTCAAATCTGATAAAATCTTGAGTTATTCGGCAATCAATGCAACTACACAGGCTATCCAGAGCGGCACTGGAGGGGTATTGGGAAAGAAAAAGAAAGAAGGATTGGCGGTAGTTGACTCAAGAACTTGGTCCAGGGGCCCATCACCGTATTACCATCAACCTCGACCCTGTCCCCAAACCTACGCCCACACTCCACAGCACTATTACCCACCACGTAGTCCCCACTTCTCTGTCCACCATGCCCATACATACCCCCAACATCTTACCCACGCGCCATGGTGTGCACCCACCCCACAAAGTGCCTACCCAACTCAAAACACCTACCCACCTCCAAGAGCTTACAGGAATCCCCCTGGAGCGGGTTGGGGGGCCAACCAAAATTTCAAGCAAGAAAGGGCGCAGAAGCAAGAAACTTTCACCCCCGTCGGAGAGTCATATGTAGACTTGTTTGAGACACTAAAGCATTATAACCTGATTGCACCGGTTCCTCCGAATCATGTGGACAAGCGTGCAAGAAGCTTTGACCCTTCTAAAAGGTGTGAATACCATTCCAGTGCCCAGGGGCACGATGTCGAAAGTTGCCGATAATTGAAAAGGGAGATAGAAAGAATGATTCAGGAAGGGGTAATTGCGGTCCAAGACAGTGCCACCCAGAACATTGCACAGAATCCTTTACCAACACATAATGATGCACATTTTGTGGAAAACATCCGTGGTGACAAGGAGTATGAGAATCCTCTCAGAAACTTGTTGAATGAAGTCAATGATGTTGGAATTGGTGAAGGTCCCAACAATTTTGATGTGCAATCCAGTGGCTAAGATGTCGAGTTTGGTGATTGTAAAGACGCTCCATCTCCTGGTTAGCTAGAGTGGAGTTTATGGTGGTTTATTTTGTTGTCATTTCTGTTGTCCGGGTTATTTTCAGGGTTGTAATCCGGACATTGTCTTGTGACTCAAACCCTTCTATCTTCTCACTTTACTTTGTTTAGCGTAGTAGCTAGTGTAGTGATGTCTAGGTTTGTAACTCTAGTCTAGTTTGCTTGTTCTGTTGTTTAAACCCTTTCATTGTCAGTCTAATGCAATTCTCTGTATCTCTCCATTTCTAGTCATTTTATTTGGTTCTCTTCTCCTTTTACAATTCTTTTCATGCTGGTTCTAGTGACATGACATGCATGCATAATGCTCAGCCTGGTTTTTCAAAGTCAGTTTAGTAATTGAAGCAATGAAACAATGGTGAAGATGTAAGGACATTCGAGGGAAATAAGTAAAGGCATTTTGAGATCATTTCAAGCCCAAATCAAGTGAAATTGGGGGGCAGATAGAACATAAAGAAATACTGTTGAAAAGCATCATGCCACATTGGTTTGAAGCCAAAGGCAAGTTTGCCCCAAGCTTACAGGGACAGTTCATGGTACCAAGATTGTTGTCCAATGGTGCTAGGTAATTGACAAATATAGAAGGCAAATACGTGAATCAATCAAAAGGTATTATGTGTGTTTTCCTCAGCTTGTTTAACTGTGTAGTTTGTACTTGGAATGCTTTGGAGATTGGAATGACAAAGGCATTTTATTCTGCTATCCAAACACTTTATCCTTTGTTACCCATTTGAGCCTCGGTTATTTTCTTGCACACCCCTCTTTCAGAATCAATAAAAACACTCGGAAGCCCGAGCAGGGACAGTAAGTAGACAAACAAGAGAAAAATAGAGAAAGTTAAAATAAAAAAGAGAAATGAAAAGAAAAGAAAAGAAAGAAAAGGAAAAGAAGAAGAAAAGAAAAGAGAAGAAAGGAGCAAAAGAAAAGAAGGGAAAAGAGAAAAGGAAAAGAGAAAAGAAGAGGAAAGAAAAATAAAAGAAAGAAATGAAAAGAAAGAAAAGGAAAAGTGGAAGAAAGGAAAGATCGCAACAACAAATGTAGTCTTCTGAACTACGTTTGACTTGATCCCAAAAGGGTACGTAGGCAGCCTCTCTCTGAGATTCAGTCACACCAAATAAAAGTCCAAAAGTCCCCAAGAAAGAAAGTGGGGCAAAAGTTGTGGTTGTTGTGGAAAATCTGATTCCGAAAGTTGTAATTTTGAATCCATGTTGAATTATTTTGAGCCTTTGATACCCTTTCTTTCTAAACCTATCCAAAAGCCCACATTACGGTCCAACGAAAGACCTTCTGATCAATTTTTGAGAGATGCCAATTCAAGCGAGTAGAGGTGAATCATATCAGGGGCAACACTCCGGTCCAAACGAAATAAATAAAGAATGAGAGTGTCTTGTTGATGAGAACCCTCACGGGTATCCCAAGGCAATGAAAGATGAGAGAAATCAAAATGAGAGAGTCTTATTGGTGAAAACTTCACGTGCACCATAAGGCGACGGTGAGATGAGAGAAAGCCAAAAATGAGAGAGGCTTGATGGTGAAAACCCTTCGGGCACTACAAGTCGGATTGTGAATCAGATCGGATAAGCGGAGCATTGAAGACCAGTTTCACGGCGAAAGGGTACAACAAGAGCTGAACATCAGATTTGATAAACAGAGTAGGCCGCAAGTGCATGTCAAGGTCGCTAAAGTCGGTATCCACATCTGATGGTTTGCTACTCTGTATGTTTCTTGTTAGGAATCATCTTTTTCCATTATTCCTCCCACCTTGTTTTACTCTCTCTTCCTGGGTCGGTTGTTTAAAACAAGTGAGAAATGACTTCAAAATCTGCCACCAAGCTTTCCAACTAAACAAAAATAGGATCTAGTGAACACGTAAAGGCGTCGAGTCAGGAGAAAACAGCAGGCACAATGAGTTGGCCACAATCAATATGCTTTGGGATTCGTGTGAAATACAAGGGTTTGATAAGTCTCAATTTAGGAACCACGCAACAGATGGAGGGTGTTTTGGTGAACAGATCAGAGGTATTCTCTGTGTCAAGGGTAGCAAAGAAAGTGGTTAGTCAATAAACAAGCAAGATCTTCGAGTGGGAATCAGTTATCGTGAAAAGTGAAGGAACAATAAACTCAAGGCCGCAGCCAGTGGTCAAGACAAGAAAGAACATCATATACACGAAGTGGGGACAATAGACATGCAGTGGGATTCATATGAAACATAAGGGTTGGGGAGATGCCAGTTCATGCAATGCAACAAATGGTGGATATCGGTCCGCCTTTAAAGTTCAAGGCCACAAACCAACCACCACATTTTAAACTCACAAGTTTTCTCTGTTTGAAACTAGAACAAAGCAGTGCAAGAAAGTCGGTTAAACAATAGGAAGGAAATGAAAGGAAGAAAAGGAAGAAGAGGAAAGCCGACAAAAGGGAAGTTTCTCATCTTGCTAGTGTGCATAAAATGCTGACATTGCTTTTCACATTTTTCCTCCTAGGATAAAAACCCTAGTCTGATGAATTTTCTCCTAAGATCAAAATCTTACTCTGAAGAATCTTTCTCCTGAGATAGAAACCCTAGTCTGATGGAGATTCCTAGGATCAAAATCTTAGTCTGATGAAACTCTCTCCTAAGATAACAAGATAACAAAAACCTAGTCTGATGAATTTTCGCCTAGGATCAAAATCTTAGTCTGATGAAACATTCTCCTAAGATAGAAACCCTAGTATGATGAACTTTCTCCTAGGATCAAAATCTTAGTCTGAGGAAACTTTCTTTTAAGATAACAAGATAATAGAAAGCATAGTCTGATGAATCTTCTCCTAGGGTCTGCATCTTAGTCTGATGAATCTTTCTCCTAAGAAAACAGAAAACCTAGTCTGATGACTTTTCTCCTAGGCTAAAAATCTTGGTTAAATAGTTTCACTCACAAGGGACGTACATGCCAATCAAGTCTTTAGTTTTACTCTCACCATCGTATCAATAGCTTAAGTAACAACTCGCAAGTTTGCCCAGCCACCAAACTAGGGCAGAACATTTTCTTTGTTTGTTTTGTTGCAGTCAGGGGCCTACCTGGAGAATAAGGGAATACTTTTCAAGCATTGCAAGCAAGAGCCCACCTGGAGAACAAGGGAATACATTTCAAGCTCAGCAATCAGGCGCCCACCTGGAGAACAAGGGAATACTTTTCAAGTTTCAGCAGTCAGGCGCCCACCTGGAGAACAAGGGAAGTATAATTCAAATTTTAGCTTTTAATTTTTAATATTTGATAACATGTTGTGCCCAGTTACCAAACTGGGGCAGAAAATTTTCTTTGTTTGTATATTTTGTTGCAATCAGGAGCCCACCTGGAGAAGGGAATACTTTTCAGGTTCAGCAATCAGGAGCCCACCTGGAGAACAAGGGAATACTTTTCAAGATCAGCAATCAGGCGCCCACCTGGAGAACAAGGGAATACTTTTCAAGCATTGCAAGCAAGAGCCCACCTGGAGAACAAGGGAATACTTTTCAAGATCAGCAATCAGGCGCCCACCTGGAGAACAAGGGAAGTACAATTCAAATTTTAGCTTTTAATTTTTGATATTAGATAACATGATGTGCCCAGTCACCAAACTGGGGCAGAAAATTTTCTTTGTTTGTTTATTTTGTGGCAGTCAGGAGCCCACCTGGAGAACAAGGGAATACTTTTCAAGCTTTAGCAATCAGGCGCCCACCTGAAAAACAAGGGAAGTGAAATTCAAATTTTATCTTTTAATTTTTAATATTTGATAACATGTTGTACCCAGTTACCAAACTGGGGCAGAAGATTTTCTTTGTTTGTTTATTTTGTTGCAATCAGGAGCCCACCTGGAGAACAAGGGAATACTTTTCAAATTCAACAATCAGGAGCCCGCCTGGAAAATAGAGGCACATATTTCAAATTTTTGCAGTCAAGCGTCACTCGGAGGAATGGCAAAACATCGCCAATCACAATTCAAGGCAACAACGTAAGAATTCCAGTGGAAGAATACAAGTTCAAGACAACACACGAGCAAGTTTGAAGACATAGATAGGACCTTTTTGTAATTCATAAATCATAGCTTAGGCTAGCTTCTTTTTATTTTGACACGGTATAATAAGGAGGTCAACGAGCAGTAGCAGCAGCAACAGCAGTAAAATCACAGCTCCTGGTAGTCCCAGTTATCAGACACTCCCGAACTACATTGACCTAATTCCTGTTTAGCCCAGGATATGTAGGCAACCTCTGGAGCAGGGTGCGGTCAACTCTTTCAAAAATGCTTCACACGGAATATTCAAACGGACAAAAACCACTCGTTTCCACTCACTTATCTTGGCACAAAAACTCTTCTTATTTCTGGACAAAGAGGGGTAGCTGTGAGCACGTGATTTTTGCCCTATATATAAATTATTCCCAAAAATTCAAACAAAATGATTTTTGCTTTATTTTTACAATTTTGTGAATTTTGTGTTATTTTATTGTAATTGTTGCATTTTTATCTGTGCATTTTAATTCATATGAAAAATACAAAAATATATTTGCATTTAGGATCTAATTCCATATTTTAGGATTAATTAGGGGTTAGTTTGCTTTAGAACAAAATATGAAGAAAATAACAAAAATAGTTTACTTTTGCATTTTTAATTGTTTAATGGTGAATTCGTCATGAAATAGATTTTAAACAATTTTAGGAGTTAATTAGTTTAACTTTGGAATATATCAGGACTTTATTTTTATTCTTGCATTTTTATAAAATCAGAAAAAATAAAAATAAAAAAATACAAAATGAAAACAAAAATAAATAAAATAAATAAAAGGAAAAACAATTAACAAAAGGTGGTCTTAATAAGAGACCAAAATTGGGCTCATTTCAATTTGACCAAACCTCAGCGCAAAAAAAAATCCCACCCCCGTCCAAGCCCATTACCCCGACCTAGCCCGGTCTAAAGAGACGCCCAAACAGCGTCGTTTTGGGTGATTAAGATTAAATCCAATCCCAGCCATCCATTAATCCAATCAAACGGTTGTGGAGCCATTTAAGCCATTAAATTAATTTGTCCGAATTAAATCAAACCCTAAAAACATTAGTCATCTTCCTCGTACAGTTCACTGCCCTCCGCCGTCGCTGCCGGCCGGAAATCGTCTTCGGCGGCGGCAGAACTCCAACCGCCTCCAAAATTACACCAAATATTCTCCTCCACCTCCTTATCTCGAATCCGTGCTTGGTTTCCTTCGAACCTTAGCCAAAAGCCTCAAATATAGCAATCTCTAGGCGCCACCACCACTGCCCATGGAGGCGACGCCGCTCAAACTGGTCCAAATTTACACCACCAAACCTCCTCCACCGTTTTATCACCAATCCATAAAGAACCTTCCTCAAATCAGTCAGGGACGTCTCGAATCTTCAATTAAAAATGGCGGTCAAGTCCCTAGTTCCTCCGTTTGGTCCCAAATTAACACGTTATGATCGCCTCGCCTCCCTCATATGGAATCCGATGTCAACGGCATCCAAATATCATCAGACTCATTCAAATTTCAAACCAAAGGGCAGTCAAATTTTGATCCATGCCAGTGAGTTTCAATTTTCTTCTTTTTTTTCATTTAGTTTATTCTACTGATTTTGTTCTATCTTGTGTTTAATTATTCGTTTGTTCATTCTGTGTTTATTTCTAGCTGGTCATTAGTTAATCAGATTAGGATTCGATTTTCTTTATCGTTTTAATTCGTACTAATCAATGAGTCTCTTTAGTTCATTTTGTTTAGGCTTCTATAGTTCATTCTGTGTGGATTCATGAGTAGTTCGTCAAGTTATTAATTAAGGATTTTGTCTACATTTTTTTATGTTATGTGTTTTGATAGGATCATCTGGTTAGTGTAAATGGGGCCAATTTAAAGGTGTGATTAGCCTTCTACTTTCATACTGATATGATGTGGATAATTAGTTGGTAAGTTTGTTAATAATAATTGGTGGAAGATTGGTTTGAATGAACACTTAACCATAGTTTTAACTGATGTAAAGGGTTGATCAGTTCGGGGTAACTAGCAGGGCATGGAGAGGGTAGTTTAGGAAATGATAGGGTAAGGATCCTTTTAGTTGCTACTTGAAATGCCTAGAACATTCTAGAAAGGGTTTTAAGATGAGAATTCTGAAAATAATTGCACTTACTTGAGTAACAAGTCAGGAAATAAGGGACATGTAAGCAAAAATAAAAATTAAAAAAGGACTAAGATTGGAAAGTGAAAATCTGAGAGCTGCCCTCATTTTTGCCTATAAAAGGGCATGCCAATGCCTTAACATAGAAGTTTTGGGAGCTCACAAATTCCCCCCAAGTGTGTTCTCCAATCTTTAGATCTAATATTTGAAATTCAAACTCCAAAAACAATAGAAAATCTCCAAAAAAAATTCAAAAAAAAGCACTGTTACATTAATCATCATTCAAGTTTCAGTTCTTAATTCAACTAGTTAGCTTATCTAGGATTAGAAATAGTTCAGATCTCTCTGTTTCTGTGATATAATCAAAGTTCAAAGCATCTGAAGAGGTCTGAGGCTTATTTGAGTTTGTTACTAAAGTTTTCGATTGCTGAAATTATTATATGATCTTCTGTGGGCCTTATTGGTGCTGTTTAGAAGTTGATACTCAGTCTCGTGTGGTTTTAAATCATCTCTGGGATCATTGAGTTATTTCTGGGCTGAGATCAACTGCGTTTTGTGGTTGTTTTTGATTGTTGGGCACTAGTTGTTTGCTACCTGCTGCTGATCTTTTCTTCTTCTTCATTGCTTTTACTTTCAGGTACACTTCCTCAATTATCCTGATGTAACTTTGAAATTGAAGTTGAAATAAGAAGTTTTCACCAGATCTGAGCTCATTGAGATCGATTTTAATTCAATAAATGCTATTGAAATATATGTAGTTGATATTAGCAGTTTACTTTGTATTATGTGAAATATAGACACTTGGCTGTGTGATTAGGGCTGTTCTTAAGAGTGATTTGGGCTAGTTTGGATTTGTAATGGACTGTGTGGACTATATCTGGCACTCGGATCATATGTTTTAGTTTGTGAATGTTTTCGTGTGTTAGCTGCTGGCTAAATTGTTAAGAAAGAAAATATCAGCTTAGGTTTAAGCATTTTAAATTCAGAAACGTTGATGTCAATATTGTTGGGTTTGAGATCAGGGCATAAGCATTTAAAGCAGTGAAGATTATTTGATAAATTTGGTAGCTCAACTTGGTGTACAATTACTTTGCCTTAATTGATAATTAAAATAGTGTTGCATTGATTGAAAGAAAAAAGAAAATTAATTGTGAATTGAAGCTGTCAGTTCGAGTGAAATTAGAATTTAGGTTCAATTTTGGTTTCATATCTTCTAATTATTTCGTTTTTTTTAAGAAGTCAATATTCAGTAGTTGAGTTAAGAAGCATGTTCGGTACGATATAGCCTAAACTCAATAGTTGTTTGTTCCAATTGAGTTAAAAGGCCAAAGCCCAATAGCCTTACTCTTCAAGAGTTTGGGGCTTCAGGCTATTTAAGCCCAGACGCCTGACTGATTCTTCTTTGTATGAAATGTGAGCTGTTTCCCAAGCCCAAACTGCTGATGAGTTTATGGATTCAAAGAGAGTAATTCTTAATCAACATTAATTAAATCGGACTTCACATCATTCCGCCAAAATTGGGCTCTCATGAGACGACGAGTCGGGTCTTCACATCATTCCGCCAAAATTGGGCTCATTTGGGCCCAAGTCTGAAGACACTTGCAAATGAAATTTTATACTTCGTATTATTTGGGCCTGCATTTTAATTTCCCCTCCTAAATGAATGACCCTCATTTAATTAATTTTAAATTCTTAGAAATTGAGGCGTGCCATTTAGTTTAATTTCCATGGCCCTCGCAAAGTGGCTTTACGCGCGTTATTTTAAAAAATTACTTTTCTAAACTCGGATGTGCATTTATGTGACCCAAATTCAAATCGAAACAATGTTAGATAAAATATGTCGTGGACCACAGGTGCATTTATGTGACGTGGTTCAAGACGTATTTTAGATGAAGTTGAATCTTCTTAAAAAATAATTAAATAAAAGCGGTTATAAAGTTAAAATTGAACCATAGGTTAAAACATGTATTAAAATCAGATAATAGGCCAATTATAATAGTTTAAGCGACCGTGCTAGAACCACGGGATCGGGGGTGCCTAACACCTTCCCCCGGGTTAACAGAATTCCTTATTCAGAATTCCTGGTTCGCGGATTTCAAAAAGAAAGTCGAAATTTCCTCGATTTGGGATTTTAAAATAGACCGGTGACTTGGGACACCAGAAAATAAACCATCTCAAGTGGTGACACTGAAATAAAAAATAAATAATTAATTCCATTTCAAATAATATCACTTTAACTGGAAAAACTCCCTTGTACTACCCCTCGGGTGTGTAAAAAGGAGGTGTGACAACAAGTGAATCCGTAATCAAGACAAAGGATTATTAGTACGTTATTATTTTTGAAAAAAAAAATCTTCATTTGAGGAAATTAATTTGAAAACTTATTAAAATGTTATCCACCGCACTGCGCAAGCGAATCCGCAGTTATAGCAAGGGATTAATTAAATTAGAAAATTAAAGTTATTGGATATAATATGAGATTAATGAATTAATTTATAGAATTTCAAACATCAAGCTACGCAAGCGAGTTTATGAATAAAGAAGTTAAAGTGTGCCTCTAGTGCCTAGCGGTTAAATTAATTACAAAAATCGGATTTTATGAAATTAATTGGTGGAAACATGACACTCTAAAGTTTGGTCCAACTTATATTATTTTGGAAATTTTACATTCCTATACCATATAGGAAACCTTATTACCCTCATTGTTTAAGGTTTGATATAATTACATTTGGTGTACCAAATTACCAATTCTATACTATAGTGTATTTTAAGAGTACAATTAATGCAGTATAAATCCCTCCTTAATTCAAGGTACCAAAATGGGCCGTTTTTTTTTTGTTCTGTATCTTTTAGCAGCTTATCTCCTTCGTTTACATTAAACATATTCCTGAATATATTCCTTCTCCCTCCTTCTTTCACTATTTTCAACTTACCCTTCACCATTCCTGAAACTTCGGCCCCAATTTTACTGCAAAAAATCCAAATAGGAAAATATTTTTATTATTTTCTTAAAGAAGGAAAAAGAAAAAGAATGAACTAGATGTAAATAGACGCATACCATGCTCACGAATTCTATAAGCATAACTTTTTGCCTTATTTCCCAATTTTCTCTTCTGTATAATCATTGCAGAATCATCTTGACCTGCAATTAATATCAATGTATAAAAACGTTAGAAAAATGAGTTTTGTTTAATTTTTCTATTTTTTCATAAATATTCTAGACATACTTGAAGTAACTCTAGGAGAGTAATTATCAGAAGAATCAGAAAAAGAAGAAGAAGAAGGACTAAGAAGAGAGCTGAAAGTTTTTGAATCTTGAGAAAAGAAGAATGCCTTTCTGGAGTTATCCCAAAGGAGGAGCTCACGGCCGAATAAAGGAGCTCTTTCTCTTCTTTTTTGAGAAAAATCCAAAGAAGAAGAAATGAGTTCCATCGTTGTGCCGTTTTTTCTGCTTCTTTTTGGGGAGCGTTTTTCTACTTTCGATTTTTGGGAAGGGAGCCGATGGAGCTGTTTCTAGGGGTAAGGTATTTAGGATTTGATGGATCTGATTTTTTTAGGTTTTCTAATTGTGTTTTTATATGTAGAAGGTAAGGTAAAGGCTAATGGGTATTTAGGTAGTGGTATTGGAATTGGGTTGTAAAAATAGAAAATAATGCATCTACAATCATAATACAAATAATCTACAATTCATATACAAAATATCTATAAACTGGGTATATTGAATTTTAATATTTTAATTCTTATTCGATTGTAGTTTAATTGGGATTTTCGACATAATTACATTTTTTGCAGAAGATTTGTAAAAATTTTAGGTGTTTTTTATTTGTAAAAACAGAAAACAAAGCATCTACAATTAGAATACAAATAATCTACAATTTATCTACAAAATATCTACAAACTGGATACATTAAATTTTTATGTCCCAATTCTCATTCAATTGTAGCATAATTGGGGTTTTTGACATAATTATATTTTTTCAGAGTATTTGTAGAAGTTTTAGCTATTTTTTATTTGTGAAAACAGAAAATAAAGTATCTACAATCAGAATACAAATAATCTACAATTTATCTACAATTTCTGCAATATGTCGTCGTCTTCTTCTTCTTCTTCTTCTTCTTCTTCTTCTTCTTCTTCGAGTTTCAATCTGAAATTCAGTCAAAACCAAGTCTAATGTTTATCAAAACCCCTCAAAATTGAGATATAAACTCCAAACCATATTCTCGATTATTTTCAACAACACCCAATCCAATCAAATAATGAATTTTGAAAACCCAAATTTGAATTCAAGCTTTTTAATGGCTATCAATGGTGGATTTGCTATTCTCTTTTTATTTGCTTTGTATTACTGAAATTTGCAATTGAGAAATAGAGAGAGATGTAGAGAGAATGTCGACGAACTGAGCTTTGTTGAGATTTTGTCTTTTTTATTTATTTATTTGTGGCTTAAGGAAAAATATCGAAGAATAGAGTTTTTGCATAAAAGAGTCTATGTAATTTGATTTTAAATTGAAAATATAGGATTTGCATTTCAAATTTGATCTGAAGATCGCTAAATCAATTAGAATATTATGTTCCTGATTTGTAGCACGCCTAATTAGGAAGGAATCAGCTCCTAATAATTAGTATTTAATGAATGGTATAATAATTGTAGAAAAACTGTGAACATGACGGGTAAATATGAAACTATGCACATTTTTGGTAATAAGGTTTCATATATGGTATAGGAAGGAAAAAGTTTCTATTATTTTAAAGAATGGGCAGCTTTGTTATCAAAAGAAAATGGGTCAACTTTTATTGGTATTAGCCAATTTAGAAGGAACTGGACCGGCTACTCGATGGGGCATTTGCATCTATACCCGTTTTTTGTGCCACATTTTAACCTGTGCCCGCTTTGCAAAAAAAATTGCAAGCGTACCCACTTTTTCACATAACTTCAGCATACGAGGCTGAAGTATCAAAGGCAATTACACAAAACTTCAGTATTTTAGTAGTCGAGCCTGAAGTTCAGCTCTAGAGCTAAAATTTTTGTTTTGTAACTCGCGAAGTTATAAGATAAAAACTTCAGCTCTAGAGCTGAAGTTTTATTTTATAAATTTTTGTTTAGTAACCGGAAACTTCAACTCTAGAGCTGAAGTTTGCCAGTTATAAAATAAAAACTTCAGCTTTAGAGCTGAAATTTTTGTTTAGTAAACCAGAAACTTCAGCTCTAGAGCTGAAGTTTTTATTTTATAACTTCAGCTAGACCTGAAGTTTCCTAGTTATAAAATAAAAGCTTCAGCTCTAGAGCTGAAGTTTTTGTTTAGTAACCCGAAAACTTCAGCTCTAATTATAAAATAAAAACTTCAGCTCTAGAGCTGAAGTTTTTCTTTAGTAACCTAGAAACTTCAGCTCTAGAGTTTCACAGTTATAAAGGGAAGCTGAAATTTTTTAAAAAGTGGGTACAGATACAAACAAAAAGACAAAACGGTCACAGGTGAAAAAGGGGCGTCCAAATAGAGCGCCCCGTGCAATTTTTACCTACTTGAGTTCTTAAATTGCTGGCCCATTTTGGACATCATTAGCATTGGGCCTTTATTAGTTCATGAAAAAGACCAACTTTGGTTCTTGTGGCATGGCAGAGTTATTATGGCCCAAATACTTAAAAGGGCCTCACACTTCTTTAAGCCACCAGCTGTAACCCACTACTTAATTGGAACTTTAATTAACAACATTGCCAAACAATTTCCAATGATTGAAAAAACGAAAACGTTTTTTCGTCTTCTACGACGGGTTCATGCGTGCTTCAACATGAATATACACACTCACCTATATTTAAATCTGATGTACGCACACTAAGCCTAACATTAGTATGAAAATAAAATTTGACAACCTTTTAGTTAATCCATGTTAATGCCAACAACGATCAATAGAAACTAACGAAAACAAATAAAAGTTGAACTAACTTAAGTACTAAGGAGTGCAACATCACAATTCACAATTCATAATTCACAAGCCTAAGCACAATTCAAGGCAACGCTAAATTTCAATTCACAGCCCGAGTTGAATTGTTTTTCAGCTCCTACCGTTCTATAATTTTTCATCAAGTGGAAGAATATAAAATCAGCTTGGATATACAGTAGGGAAGAAACATAAATTGTCTGCTTGCTAAAAAAAAAATGACACAACATGGATAAACGTTGAAGAAGAAGCCAACAGTTCACTCCAACCATTGAGTTTTCCATTGTAAAAGAATCCATCTACCATTCACCAACACAATCTGCACTCCAGATTTAACGAACATTTGGGTAGAGTTGAAGAAATTAAAGATAGGCCAAATACATACACAGACCATTAAAGTTGGTCCAATATTTTATTTTGGCGCTCTAACTAATTCTTGTTCCATTTTGGCCCTCCAACTCCATTTTTTTTGTTCCACTTTAACACAAAATTTTTCCCCCCAAATAAAAAATGCAGCGCGTGCAAATGCCCAGCTGCTA
>MU743582.1:7832-19365 GCA_026770625.1 Nicotiana glauca | reverse complement strand
GTTTTTTCTGCCCACATCCCGGGGAAAAATATTTTTTATATATATTTTCAGTAATAACTACGGGTTCAACTGAACCGATAAATTTTGACGCGGAGTAAAAATTTGTATGTAAAAATTTATTACAATTGTAAAAAAAAAAAATAGATATAAACTCATAACTTTAAAAATATAATGGGTTCAATGTTAAAAACATTAAAATTGCATCCATATGATTTAAATTCTGGATCCGCCTCCACGTTGGGAATATGAAAAACAATCAGCTTTTGTGTCAAAGTGAAACAAAAGAAATGGGGTTGGAGGGCCAAAATGAAACATGGCTGAGTTAAAGTGCCAAAATAAAAAATTTGACCAAGTTTAATGGGCTGTGTATGTATTTGGCCATGAAAATTTGGCTGAAAAATGGTACCTCACGCGCCTAAAGGGGGAGGCAAATCACACACTAAATCTAGTGAGCTTTTGTGTTAAAGTGGAACAAAAAAAATGAAGTTGGAGGGCCAAAATGGAACAATAGTTAGTTAGAGTGCCAAAATGAAATATTGGGCCAAGTTTAATGGATTGTGTATGTATTTGGCCTTAAAGATACCTTTGAAGAAACTAGAAAGATACCTTTGAAGTCACAGCAGTCGATCTCTATTCTCTTAGTTTTAGGTTAGGTTTCGTCATTTCTGACTTTCTCTTTCACCCTTTCTAATTCCCTAATCGGCTACTCCCTAATTGAATGAATCAGACAAGTGAAAGATTAAAGAGTAAAGAGGTTTATGTTGGGCCTTATTGGGTTGGACTGGGGCGATGGGCATTAGATAAACAACTGCATATTGGGTTGGGCTGGGGAGTATAGCTATAGGTCTAACTTAAAATTCTTTAAAACTTTGGTATTTTGGTATATTGAAAATTCAAGATCCTAATACCGAGGACCGTATAGTTATACTGAAATATCGAAAATGTAATATTGAATTAGACCGAAATACTGAAAAAACCAAAACCAAAATACTAAACTAATTCGGTCCAGTTTAGAATTTGAATTTTCGGATTTTATGCCCACCCCTAAGTATGTGAGAATGAGCTATTTAAGTAGGAAAAATAAGTCCTTTTGGACATATTTGGTTCATCAAAAATCAGTCTCTGTCCAAAAGGACTAACTTTTGTGTGCCAAATCAGTCCTTATTTTACCAAATTTTGATACAAAACAAACCAGTTGTATTTTTAGAATGCTTAAACAGTAAAATACGCGACAACCATGTGATTTTAACTCAATTACTCAGCTTTTATCCACACATGACTGGAATTCAGCTTATACACTCAAACTCAAACTAACTACGAATTAGCAAAGCAAAAATAAGACTCAAAATGTAATCGAATTAAGTATTCAAACAAAATAGATTGGAATGAATTCGATTTATGAAAGCCAACATAGATCAACAATTGAATTCACAAGCTAATGCTAATGCGCAAAACAAAAATTAGACAAGTTTCGTTAACAATCGGACAATGACGTTCAACAAATAAACAATCAACTAACTAAGCAAATGATTTAACTATACTAAAGATTGTGAGCCCGTGATTTTTTCCCTATATGAAATACTCCTACAAATTAAAGAAATAGTTTTTCCCCAAATTGTTTGCAAATTTATAGGTTTTGTAGAATTTTATTAATTGCTTGCATTTTGTGCACGTCTAATTCTGTTAAAATCATGAAAAATGTCAAAAAAATATCATGCATTGCGTATTTTAGAATTAATTAGTTAATTAATTAATTTATTAAAATGAAAAAATATCTTTCAATTTATATTTTAGTCTTTAATGCTAATGTAGTCATTTTCTTTTCTTTAATTTAGGATCAACTAATTTTATAAATTTTATTATTGGATAATTACCTTAATTTTATAATTTAGAATAATTTAGAAATTTAACTTAGGATTTTTCTTTAATTAAAGAAAAAAAAAAGAAATACGGAAAGAAATTGAGAAAAGGGGCCAATTTTAAAACCTAAAATTGGGCCAATCTATACCCATGATCTCTCCAAAACCAAACCCCACACCCAAACATACCCGGTCCAGTACTCTGGCCTCCCAAACGACCCGTTTACCCCATCCCTCATCTCAGTCGTTGGATTCGTTTGATCCAATGACCCGGAACTAGTCTACCCCTTAAAACAAAATTGTCCTAACCAAACTCCACCCTAACCCCCTAAATCATCACAAACCTCTTCCCTTTCCTCTCTCTCTTAACTCCACCGTCTTCGCCTTATTCTGCAGTCGAAAATCGCACTACGGCAGCGGCGATGCTCCAAATCCCCCCAGATTCACATGCACAACCCTGAGCCCTTCCCCAACACCATTCCACCATCTGTTTTTTCAAAAAACACCACCCAATTCCATCAATTTTAGATCTTAAGTCTGACCCTAAAACCCCTAAATCACCCAAATAGCCCCAAAATCACACCCCATAATCTCCTATCCCTCCTCATCCCTTATTTTATTTTGGTCTTTTCTTCGATATCTCCGCTGATTCTAGCATGCCTTGAGTTTGAAACTGACATTATCTAATTCCTTTTGTTAAATAGCCAGTGATTAATGTAAGTTTTAACTCATTTCGAAGTCCCGAGGATCCGATTGATTCGCGTGTGGCCAGACGGAATGCATGTGGGTTCGGACTTGGCCCATTTTTAGAGCTGGTACTTTTCCCTTCCCTTCTGGATTTATTAAATGATTTTGAGGTTTAACTTTGTTTATTAGACAAATTGGATTAATTGATAAAAATCTTCTAAGTTCGGATTTTTGCCTTTATGTTTTTCTTTGCTTGCTTTCTGGGTAGTTTTTAGTTTCCATATTTATTTTCTTTGTTTAGTTTGCATGCCTTAGTTAGGCTAATCTCAGGGTCTATGTTCATACTTAATTAGAATTTTGTTAGGTTATCATCTCAGTAATCTGTTAGTAGGTTTTAATAATTTTCCTTTGAAATCCATTTTGGTATTCGGTTTGAATATTGCTATTTTGTTTCTTTTCTGATTTGGTTCATTATTAGTCTAAAGGTTTAATGTCTTAATGAGTTGTTCCTTTGATCTTTGTCTTGTATTGTTTCTTTCTTGATGTTGTTGGTCCTGATTTGGGAATAAACGTGACTTATAAGGGGTTAATTGAATAAATAAATATTTAAGGGGAACATGGGAGGGGTATGCAAATAGAAATCTGGGTAGAAGCCTATTGAATTTAGGGCGCCTCACTCTATTTGGCCAGCACAAAATGCTGAAACCAATTAGAGACTGTCAGTTGTACCATTTCTGTTAGAAAGATATTTTTAGGGGCTGTGTGAGGGAATAATTCCCTGATTTTTAGTTTTTCCAGCGCATGGAATTTAGGCCTATAAAAATATCCTTTCTTCACTCATTTTACACACACACTGGTACAGATTTCTAAACCCTAAAAAGAACTAAAATGTTTATGCATTGTTTCATTGGAAATTGGCTCGATTATTTATGATTTTTTCCTTTAGCAAGAACTTAAAAAATCTTTCATTGGATTTCTGGTTTTCTGGGCTTGAATATGGGTTAAGGAAGCTGTGTATTGCTATTTATTTGCTGCTATTCTCATGCCTCTGCTTTGATGAGACCGTTATATCTTTTGGTTTGCCTTTGGTATCCAGTTACTCTTATGAACTTCTTAATGAAAAAGGAAGATGTAAATCATGTTTTTACCTTATTTTTGTAATGATATTTTAAGCGACAATACCACACAAGGGGGAGTAATTTGTGTGGTACCCAATTTTTGCTTAAACTGCTTCTGAAAAGACCTGGTTCTTCTATGTGTTCCAACTACTATTGTTGCAGAATAATAAATACAGAAAATAAAGAATACAGAGATTTTACGTGGAAAAAACCCGACTCAAAAGGTGAAAAAAATCACGACCTACTACTCAGTAGGATTTTCCCCACACTTCACTAAATCACTGATCCAAAACATCATTTACAAAACTCTTTGTAAACCTAAGGATTACCTCTAATCCCGTTGTAGCAACCAATCTCCAACTATTGCAACAACTTCAAGTTAACACTAACTTGACTACTTAAAATACCTATTACAATTGCTTCTAGATAAAGCTGAAAGGTATAATATGAAAACACCTACTACAACTGAACTAGAAATAAAGAAAGACACATAAAACTCTTTATGGAGCTGGTTCTTCAATCTGGTTCATGTAGCTTCAGGTTTGCACACTTGAATCACACACGAACTGCTTGCAAAAATCCTTGCTATTTTGCTCTCAATTCACATTTAACTTATGTATTTTTGTGCAACACATGTAATGTGAGAACACCCTGCAATTTATAGAGTTAGTAGATGAAGAAATAACTAGAGTTCTGATGCAACTCTTCCTTGGTGGAAGAGTTCTAGTTAATTTCAACTTCTAACTCCTTCCCTATCTTGGATAGTGTTATCTTTGATTAAAGACTGCTTCTCCTTATCAATTATGCAACCTTTTCGATCAGTAGATATTAAATACACCAATTTAAGTTTATCTCCTTCACGTGTAACCTACATGCTCGAATCTGCCCGTTTTTGTGCACCTGAGGGATGGACCTGGTTCATCCGGAGTTCCTTTGTCAATATTCAAAACTAACCTTTACTTGGGCCAACAAATTCCCCCTTTTTGATGATGACAAACTCTGTGCTTTTCATAAGCATAGGCCATGTTCCAACTCAGCTCAGCCTCAACACAATGTTAGAAACATTTTTCCTTTTTATCAGTTATCATCAAGGACCAAGTACATTAGGTTATAAACATCACTGTTCAAAGTGTAAACATCACTTGTTTAAAGCACAACCACTTTTCCCCTTTTGGCATCATCGAAAAGTTGCATAAAAAATATAAAATAACCAGATTTTAAAGCTTACTCATGGCCACTGGGGCTACTTCAAATGCAATCATGGATTAATCATCATAGATCAAGCTAAGAATTTTAACCATCAAAGAGATATGAACAAATAGTTAGAGAAAAATCAGTGAATTTTATTGATGATTGATAAGATTCTACCACAAAGCATAAGAAGAAATAAAATACTAAAACATGAGCAAAAGAAATGAAACGTCTCGAACTGGGTTACTGATTGATCTACACTAGGCTAGGATTTAAGGCTTGGAAGAGGTAGGGGCTGGGTTATTTTCTTAGAGAAGTTTCAGCATGTCTTGAAGAATTCCATCATTATTCTACTTTTCCCTTGCAAGTTCAGTCTAGAGAACATCTTTCTCAAATTCTACCCCAACCAATCATGTCTTCAGCCTTGCTATCTCAATATCCTTTTCCTCACTCTCCTGTACCAAGACTCTGACTTTTCTATTGACAGGAGTCTTTCTAGATGAACCAGGCTCATTGGGAATGGCATTGACCTCATAATCGCAAGTAAGCAAAGTATTAACCTCACTTCTTCATAGGTACCTTAAAATGTGCAAGCACAGTTGTGAGAATGAAACCATAGGGAATGGCATGAGTTTTGGTGTCATTGATAACTCTATCAGTAGGTCCGCGAGGGTTTCCTATTCAGATGGAATAGGTTCATCTATATTTTTTCAAGTTGAACCAACCCCTCAGCAGCTTCGCCAGACCCACTTCCCCTTGTTTTGCTCACACTCTCTTCTATTTCACTAAATTCCTCTTCCCAAACAACCATTGCACTGGTTTCTTTTGTTAGACCAACAGAAGTGGGTGAAGAATCAGCCACCCTTGTCCCCTTTCCCCTCATAGTACTCCTAGCACCCTTGCTCTCTTTTTTTCTTTTTTATTTTTACCACCAACTTCTCTAGATTATGTAGTCTCAACTTTAGCAATTGTCTCAGGAGAAACTTTAGAATTAGAAGATACCTGTTCAGTTTCGGAAGACCTACTTTCTTCTCCCTTAGTAGCAGACTTAAATGAATCTTCAGATTTCTAGGATTCTTCTTCCCTACCTGCTTTCAATTGCTTATTTATTTTCTTGATCTCCTCTCCTTCAGCAAAAATCTAACGAGCCATCATCTTTACTCTACTTTTCTTAGAGATTGGTGTGGTTGAAGTAGTGGTTGAAGGTGTGGAAATGGTTTCCTATGGTAGTGATGAAGGATTTTCAGAGGTGTTTGACATATCTAGGCTAGGGTATGGAAAAAAGAGAATTAGATTGTGTCTGGAAGATAAAAGAAGAATGAGAGTTTTTGACGGCTTGAGAGAGATAAGGTAAGGAATACACTAAAGTTGATCACTATACAGGGGAATAATTGATGGGGTAACTACAGCTTTTCAGACTCTTAGAAGTTTAATTAAACTGAAATTCAATTTTGAAGAGACGTTGGAGTGTATCCCTAGAATCTAGGCACTTCCATTTGGTTTGGTCTCTTTTGAACGGGACTGGTTCACTTGTAATGGATAAGTCCAAAAAGAGTTTGTTATTTGGTAGGACTCTGCTCATGATCCAAATATAATTATTTCAAATTATGCCAAGTGCAGAAAACATACCGTGTTACCTTGATGAACCAGGTTATTCACTGATAATTCTCTTGTGTGATTCTAAATTTGCCAAAATAGAGAAAATATCATTAGAGATTAATGAGTCATTTTAACACATGACAGAAAAGTATACTATGGAAAGTATGAGACTGAGCAAGATTTAATCTAATTATACACAATTTACAGACTTCCTCACCAAATTTTTCTTTCATATTTTTTTCGTTTAACCTTGAACTGGTCAACTGGTCCTTTTAGGTGATCTTAATCATCCCTAATTCCAACTTGTTCCTCTCAAAGTGATCTCTACCTAAGGCTTTTGAGAAGATGGCGGCAATTTGCTTGTTCATAGTACAAAACTCTACAATGATCAAGCTGTTCTCATAGTTGTCCCTAAAAAATGGTGACTAACATCTATGTTCATAGTTCTCTTATGATGAATCAACTTCTTCATCATACTAATACCACTAGTGTTATCATAAAAAAATAGGGATGCAACCAACATCAATTCCAAAGTTCAATAATGGTTGTTTGATCCATAATAATTAAGCACAACATGAAGCTGCAACAATATACTGAGCTTCAGCAGTAGATAAGGCCATTGAATTATGCTTTTTGGTAGCCCATGACACAAGACATGAACCAAGGAAGTGTGCCATACCTGAGGTGCTCTTCCTATCCACAAGGAAACCTACATAATCAGCGTCAACATATCCCACTAGGTTAAAATTACTACCTTTTGGATACCTAAGGCAAAGGTCAGTGATGCCTTTCAAGTATCTCAATATTCTCTTGACAACAGTCAAGTGGGACTTCTTTGGATTTGCCTAAAATCAAGCACAAAGACCTATACTAAAAACAATGTCAGGTTTGCTAGTAGTAAGATACAAAAGAGAACCAATCATTCCCCTATACAACTTCTAATCAACATATGAACCAGGTTCATCTATATCCAATTTCATGGATGTTGCAATAGGAGTGTCAATTTCTTTAGATGTTTCTTCCTGGTTTTGTTACTAAGGAATAATTTCATGGATAGGTTCCCTCGAGGTTTGAGGATCAAATCTTCTCTAGTCAGTTCCCCCTGTCATATTGCCCTGGGTGGAAGGACATGTTCCATCACATGTTCCTTCCAATGATGCTTCTTTAGACTGGACTATAGTTTCACCATTTAAACTTCTTATAAGCCCAATCTCTTTATTAACTTGTTCCTACCTCTCAGAAAGAATGTTAATTTTAAAAAAATAGCATACACATTATTCTACACACATAGTTCTTTTATTATATATCTTATAAGCTTTACTATGTGAAGAATATCCAAGAATACTCCCTCATCACTTCTGGGATCATACTTACCTAGGGAGTCTTTGCCATTATTGTGTATAAAGCACTTGCATCTAAATGCCCTAAGGTGGGATATATTTATCTTTCTCCCTTTAAGTGACTCATATGGAATCTTCTTAACAAGAGGTCTAGTCATGCAACTATTTATGATGTAACATGCAAAAATTCAGCAAACTTAGCATTTTCAAATTTAGTTCCATGATCAGAACTATTAATGCAAGTTGATAACCTAGTTGTTTATGAGTTTTTCTAACAAAAGAAGTAAACATGTCAAATCCTTCATCTTTATATGTTAAAAACAATGTCCAAGTAAACCTAGACTAATCATCAACAAGCACCATCACATATCTTTTACCACCTCTGCTTAATATTCTCATTGGACCACATAGATCCATATGGACTAGTTCCATCGTTCTGGTGGTGCTTACCACTTTCTTGCATTTAAAAGAGGATCTTACCTACTTCTTTCTTGCATAAGCCTGACAAACTTTGTCTTCATTGAACTTGATGTTAGGCAGCCCTATCACCAGATCCTTGGAGACTAATTTGTTGAGTTGACTCATACTTGCATGTTCAAGTCTTTTATGTCAAAGGAGGGGATCATTGTCCAACACACTTAAGCAAGTGAGTTCATTTTTTGAAAGTGTGGACAAATCTACAATGTATGTATTCTTTACTCTTTTCCCCTGCAAAACAATCTTGTTAGTGGTAAGATTAATCATAAAATATTTGGTAGTGGTGAATGCTACCAAGTTACGTTTATCACATAATTATGATACACTGATTAGACTGTACTTTAGGCCATCTATCAAGTAGACATTCTCAATAGAGTGAGAAAAAGTCTTACCTACCTTTCCAACCCCAATGATCTCACCTTTCTTCCCATTTCCAAAGGAGACATTACCTTTTTTGAAGTCCTCAAGTGAAAGGAACTGGTTCTTGCTTCCTGTCATATGCTTTAAGCAGCCACTATCCATGTACCATATTAGGATTCTCCCCTTCACTTGGACCCGCAAAAGGAAATCAGGGGTTAGTCTTAGGAACCCAGTCTAGTTTGGGTCCCTTTCTCTAGGCAAAAGTGTAAATCAGATTCTTTTTAGACCAACCTGGCAGCCTATTTTTCCCTTGTTTTATTCTTTTGACTAGCCTTTTCTTTTGCAATGCATTCAATTTTATAGTGACCAGTTTTACCACAGTGTGTGAAAATTTTGTTCTCGGGAAGTGTGAGGTACTTGCTTTTGGGATCACATTTAGGTGTAGGGGTCCTGTAGCCAAGTCCTCTCTTATTGCTACTACGGTGTTCATGTAGCCCTGAAAGTGCATTGGAGGATGTATTCCATTTACAGGTTCTATCTAGCTCATGCTTAACCTTGTTTAGATCCTCCTTAAGGACTCTTATCTGCTCATCTCTTTTGTACAACTCATCTTTCAGTTTTCTTACATTTTCTTCTAAAGTGAGTTGTGTGTTATTAGATTTCTTTTTTCCAGTTCCTAATTTCAATTTTAGATTTTTAGATCTAAGCTTTAAGACAGTGGTGTCAAGTTCATGAACCTAGTTCTTTAACTCAGCATATTTACTTTCATTTTCACTAGCCCTAAGTTCCAGAATTTTCCACTTAACTTTCAAAATCACGCACTCCTTAGACAACTATTTATTTTCATTGTTTAGATCCTCAGATTCATCAATGAAATCTTGGAGTAACTCAGATAGCCTTTATTTAGACTTGTCTTTGAGATGAATTACACTTACCTCAGATTCCTCATCAGATTCTCCAATTGCCATAGGTGCTTGTTCATCTCCATCTTTATCTTCTGAGTCCTCTTCTGAGCTTTCTCCCTAGAAAGCAACCATAGCCTTTATTGATCGTTTGTTCTTCTTGGGTTGAACCTGTTCCTTCTTCCTATTCCTTCGTTCAACTCTTTCCTTCTTCCATTCAATTTTCCATTGAGGGAAATTTTTGATGTGGTGATCAGTCTTCCCATATTTGTAACACCCCTCATTGGTTTGTTTTTTAGGAACCCTTGGTTTGCTGTAGCTTCTACTTCTTGAAGGACCCTTTCCTCTCATTAGGTACTTCTTGAAGTTCTTTCTGATCATGGTCATTTCATCCCTCTCTAGATCAGCACCTTCAGTGATTCTGAATGCCAGGATCCTTTCCTTATTGGGTGTATCCAACTTCATAGTTTGCCTTCTAAGTTCATAGGCACTGAGATTTCCAATTTTCTCATCCAACTTAAGAGTGGTAATGTTCTTTGATTCCTGAATAGTTGTGATTTTGCTTTACCAAGAGATTGGTAGAACACTTATCAAAATCTTCTCAACTTTGTCTTCTTCAAGAATAACCCTTCCAAGAGACTTAAGTTCATTTGTTAGTGTTGTAAACCTTGTGTACATCTCCTGAATAGTTTCTCCTTCCTTCATAATGAAATTCTTATATTGAGAATATAGTAGTGTTCCTCTTGATCTCTTTACTTGAGGAGTTCCTTCATGTGCCACTTGTAAAGTGTCCCATATTTCCTTTGTTGTAGTACATCTTTGAATCCTGATGTACTCGTCTTGACACGATCCACACACAAGCCATTTCTTGGCCTTGGCATTCTTCTTCCATTTCCTCAAGTCCTCAGCATTGCAGTCAGCTCTTGTTTTTGGCACATATACTCCTTCAGCATTCTTCTTCATGGTAGCTAGGGGACCATCAGTGACAATGTCCCATAGCTGATAGTCTTCTCCGATGATGTGATCTCTCATCCTATTTTTCCACCAAGAGTAGTAGTGGCAATTAAAGAGTGGAGGCTAATCAGTGGATTTCCCTTCCCATTTTCCAGGTAGTGCGCTCATCTTGATCTGTTCCAAAGGTGTTAGCCTCTTCAAAGATAACTTGATCGGATACAAATTGATGCTTCAAGCATCAATACCACACAAGAGGGGGTGATTTGTGTGGTACCCAATTTTTCGCTTAAATTGCTTCTAGAAGGACCTGGTTCTTCTATGTGTTCCAACTACTACTGTTGCGGAATAATAAATATAGAAAATAAAGAACATAGAGATTTTATGAGGAAAACACCCAGCTCAAAAGATGAAAAAACCTAGACCTACTACTCAGCAGGATTTTCCCCAATACTTCACTAAATTACTGAGCCAAACCTGTATTTACAAAACTCATTGTAAACCTAAGGATTACCTCTAATCCCGTTGTAGCAACCAACCTCTAATTGTTGCGGCAACTTCAAGTTAACTCTAACTTGAATACTCAAAATACCTATTATAATTGCTTCTAGATAAAGCTGAAAGGTACAATATGAAAATACCTACTACAATTGAACTAGGAATTAATAAAGATACATAAAACTCTTTATGGAGCTGGTTCTTTGTCACGACCCAAACTGGAGGGCCATGACTAGCACCCGACTATACTTGCCGAGCACCAACGTACATTTTATCTAACCTTCTTTATTATCTTTTAGGGCTGAGGAGATCAATATAAATGGTAGACATGGATCATGGACAACCAACAATAAAATATGATGGCATGAACCTACATAACATGGGATGACCAGACAATCAAGAAACTATATATATATGGTACGATCTACCACGCTATCATGAAAGGCTATACAACAAAAACCAGCCGACAAGGCATACCAAACTATACATGAGTCGACACATGTCTATGAGCCTCTACAAGAACATAAGTGTTGCAACATAGCCAGAACATG
>MU743576.1:1488-17300 GCA_026770625.1 Nicotiana glauca | reverse complement strand
GGCTATGTGGTGCAGTGGACCTGGTAATTACAAGAACAACTTAAAACAAAACACCTAGGAGTAGAGAAGTTCTTTATATCCCACAAGACTAAATGTTTCAAGCGCAGAGCCATTGACTCGCCCAATTTAGGGGCCTCTTCAGAAGTATATCCGCACTACCAAATCGGTATCTTGAAACTAGCAACCATATTTAAGATAGCAAAGAGACAAGACCGGTGTTAAAATAACTAACCTTTGAGATATTTAGAGCAGCTTGGATAACATAGTTTCCATATGGATCCTGCATGATCTGGTCTAGTCGAGGATCACTTATCAGCTCCTCAATAATATATGAACAACGTTCTTCATCCGCATGCTTAAGGCATTTCTCGACTACATTGCTGCTGTATTTTTGCATAGAAAGGTCCGCATATTTACCCCGCAGCTGGTCAAAGATATTTGCTGTCGCCCAAGGAATACCAATATCAAAAATATATTGCACAACATAATTCCTGCAATACAGAAAACAATGAGAATTAACTATAGAGAAATCCAAGTTTATGTATTCTAAAAAAAGATGAAATTTGACACTTGAAATTGTCGTACCCAAATGGATCTTGAGAAAGAACCAAAGCATTAGAAGTGATCTCATAGATTAGTCGATGTCTTTGGCCACCATCAGATTGGCTAAGACATTTCTGAAGCACACAACAACCATGACGATCTGTTGCAAGTTCAACACAATTGGTAATAGCAGCTTCAAACAGGAACTGCAAAAGAAGGAAATTTTTGTCATGACGATCTGTGGCATGTAACACTAAGCAATGAAGGAAACCTCAAATGGCTATATGTAAAAACTAGCGAACCTCTCCAGCAGTTACAAGCCAAAATTAAGTGACACAAACAATAAAAAATAAGAAAGCTTGTAAAGAATTTACTTCAACAGGATGGATCAACATATCCTACAATGTAAGAGGGAGGCATCGGTAGTGGAAAGAATGTCATTTATCCCCTTAAAATCAGAGGGTTCTCTATAATATGTTAAGTTTCATCAATTTGAATAAGAAGGTAGGAAATGAAGATAAGTAACACTAGGAATATATTAGTTCATTTGTTTTATTTCCCTATAAGGAAAAATGTGCATTGTTTTGAATAACCAATATTACAGCTACAAGATATCCCTAAAAGGACATGGTTAGAAACACAATAAGGTTGGCATGATCAAATATTATAAACAGTCTGATGCAGCACAGTCAACCAATATCATTGAAGTTTAATCAGTCTCTGATGAAATCACATTCAACACAACAAATACATATATTAATCATGATTATGCCGTATTATTAATGACAAAGGACAGGGAAAAGATTGACTATTCTGTTAATATCTAGCCCATGTGGAAACAGAGACATTGGAGAACATCAATCTCCTGATGACCTCTTCAAACCTGCCTATGGAAAAACTAAACTCATGCAAAACTGGAGATGAGTATCTTGCAGCTGTAACAACCAAGGACAGACAGAAAAATCGAATGATTATCCTATCATCAAGTTATACTAGTATTAGATATTTTCTATGATTCTCCTTTTAAGTATACTCAGAAATGGATTGCAATTCAACTGAATTTAATGAAGCAAAGCACACATTTCATTACTGAAAAAGATTACATAGAATGTCCTTTGAGTGGAAAATAACTTGTAAATAAGGAACGTTGCACATTAAATTAGCACCAGCAAAGTTGCATATGATTAGGTGTTTTAAAACATTTTCAGTTTTTCGCTATAAAACTTGTTCTAGGAATGGTACGCATATTGTCCATGATAAGGCACTCAAAAATTTATACTGTCTTTTACTAAATGGAGGCAGGACATCTGTGCAACTCATTCCTTATCTTTTGTCATAAATCTCAGTTTTCCCACAGCCACAGAAGCTGAGTTTAGGTAGTTTAAAAATGAGTATTTCTAGACTGATCATGTGACAGAAAAGAAAAGAATGCATAGAGTCTACCAAACATGCTACAAAGATGCAGTGGAATCTAAATGATAGAAGTTATGGGCAAAAGAGACAAACTTTTTCCCTTTCTGCAATTTCTATCAAGGACTTGCAAAGCAAAGGAGCTTATTTTGATTATGTTCATTATTTACATAAAAGGAGAGATTAAGTCATCTCCACAAGATTGAGTAACAACTCAGCCCTTCGATATCTAAACTACATCAAAGAAAATACCAGTCTAAATATATTCCTATGAATGAATACAAATGAAACTTACTTCTCTATATTCAGGTGTTAAGTATTGCAAGCACCGCTGTGCAACATGGTTTCCATTCATGTCCTTGATTAAATTCACTAAACCGGGTTTCAATGAGGACACAATCATGGAAAACTGTTCAGGTGTTTTAAGCGTTTCAATAACTTTTTGCACAGCTCGGGTCCTGCAGTTGAGAAGAAGAAAAAAGTCAAACTATTGTGATGAAAATGAACAAAAGCAGCATATCAGTAAGAAAAAGGACTTTGATAAAGATAGAAATCAGACCCGTGCATGTCACATGAAATCATTACAAGATCCCCAACTTTTCTAGTGATTGCACGTAGTATATGCATTCGCTGATCCTCATTGCACACCTCAAGAAGCTTTTGGACAAGGTAATTGCCAAAGGGGTCAATCATGAGCTCCACTATGTGAACGATAATCTCTGGAAAAATCTTTTCAACGTCTTCTGAAGTTCCTTCTGCAAATTTCCTTTGCAAGAAGCGGCATCCATTTTGATCCTTCGCCATGAGATATATTCTTCCAGCAAAATCATCAATTAAATTATACTCCTGAGATTGTGACCTCCGATGAAATTTGAGATCAACAACATCAGCATCAGGAGAATAGCTTCTTGAATCTAGACAATCCAAGCGAGATTCCATACTTGGAGCATAGAAACCCCGCTTCGGATAAGCATTGGGTAAAACTCTTCTATTTCGGTTCATATTCGAAAGACAATGACTACCACCAAAAGAACCAAATTTAGCTGACTTGACTGGCTCCAATCCATGCGATCGTCTTAACATTATTTCAGGAAAATATTGTTTCTCTGCTTTCTCTAGACATTGTTGTGCATCAGAACCCACGGAGCAAAAAAGGGGATTTAACGGGCTTATACTCCTTGAAACTTGCTGGTTGACGTGAGGTATGGGCATATCCATGAATGGTGGCCGGGGGCTACTATTGATTGCTCTACTTGTTATCATCACATTTGGTTGAATTGGACGCTGATTGTCCAACTGTTGATTTCGGAGCTGTTGCATATATAAGAAATAATGTTGTTCCTCTTGTCGACAAGCTCCGTGGGGCCGATTGATTTGTGAGTGGAAGTAAGGACCAGGTGGAGTAACATCAAAGAAATAATGTTGTTGATTGGATAATACTGGAATATCTACCGAATGAATTTGTGGAAGTAGGTGAACACCTTGTACTCCAGGAGGTAATGGTACAGCTGCAGATATGTTCTCCATTCTATGTACATATCCACTTTGGTGCTCATAATTTTCTCCAATAGGACTAAAACCATTAAAAGCAGTCGGTAGATTATTTGGTGTTCTTGGAGAGGGAACAACTACCACTTTGGAATCCAAATTCGAAGGGATTTTAACTAAGCCATTTTTGCGTTGTCCATTCACAATAGCTAAATGGTTCAGCAACGGTGTAGAACTGGCCAGAGGAGCTGCAGAGTCTAACAGGTCGCCATCTTTTACATGCAACTCAGCAAATGCGGATGTTATAGCCTGTTCATTTGGTAAATTTATTTCTTCTGACTCAAACCTTTTTTTCGTTGGAGTTTGGACTTGGTTACCAAATTCTTTTAGCTCACCTAAGATCCCATTAGTTTTATATCGCTCACTAACACCAATGCTCTTCGACCTATCCAGAGCCAAAGCCCCATTTGAGGATACCAACTTCTGATCTTTTGGGCAATTGATAGCTCCAGATTCCTCAGGATATGAATTCCCAGAAGTAACATTTGGAATCTCCCCGAGAAGTTTCTCAAACTCATCATTTTCCAGTTCATTTACTCCATTCTCCATTTCCCTAACAATAGGCAGCATCAAAATTACTCTTCACTAGTCACTAAGTGAACAATGTTCATCGACCTCAGGAGACTGTTTCTTCTGTACGACAACAAAGAGAACAGAAAATGAGTCAAAGTACATAGTCAGTGCAAAAAATACAAAATTAGCTAAAATTTAATATATATATATACATCAAATATCCTCCTTGCAAATCAAATTTGTCACACAAAAAAAAAAAAAAGGAAAAACATCAGCAAGCACAAAAACACCAAAAAATTTGCACGACAAATTCCGCTACAAGAATGATACATATTGGCATCATCCGCTATCTAAGCCAAAGAATCAAATAAAGTGATTGTAGGAAAAGCAAAAACAAAGAAAAATATAGACAAACTTGGTAAAGAATGTTTTATTTAAGCTCATCTGACTGTAATATTATATAAAAATAAAAGTTACGAGAAGTTGTCTATATTTTCCACTGCAATTCGTTCACATTTGAAGCAGATGATGAAATCTGCATTTTTCACATTCTAGACAAACTTGGTAAAGAATGACAAAACCCCAGTTCAAGAACTGAGTCAGCACACTCACATTTACAATAAATATGTCATTATCCAGAACATCAGACAAGAGTCTACCAACCAGTCTCCTCGATATTGACGTCAAACAAAATACATAAAAACAATCGAAACAGACAAAATAGAATAACACATCAGATTCTCACAATCACATCCAAGATTCATCAGAGGACTCAAAACCTAATTCCACAGATCATCAAAAATCAAATGAGAACCCAAACAAAATATTCAATATTTTCAGAACTATTGAACAAACCCATGTAAGAAAACATAAAACTTTGATCATAACACAGTGTGAAAGAACAGTGAGCTTACTGATCACAGTAGGAATAATGCCATGGAATTGATCATATTATGATTTCACAAGGAAAAGGCATTTCTTGATTTTTCAAGATTACTAAAAAATCAAACAAAAAGGGAGATTTGCTTGAATTGTGAAAAACACAGAGGGAGTGAAAGTGAAGTGAGGCGGCGTGTGAAGAGTTTTCATAGGATTATAACTGAAGAGAGAGAGAAAAAGGAAGAGGTGGCATTGAACCATAGATAGATACACTATGTATATGTATGTATGATTTGTACATCACATACACACAAAACCCAATTGAAACAAACAGACCAACAACTAGAAAAGGTTGGCAGATATTTCAAGAAAGAGTATAATTTTGGAATGGCAGATTAACCATTATTATTATTTGGGATACACCAAAACCATGCATGCCTTTGGTCTTCCCACATTGTTTGGTACGTTTCTGGTTTTCTTGCCAAGGATGACCCCTTTTTTTAAATATTAATTATTTAACCATACTTTATACTAGTACAATTAAATATCTCTAGTAGAGTATTTAATTAGCATTTCCACTATATATTCATTTAAGAATTAACACTTTAGACAAATGCGGAGCGAAGTTTATGTTTTTTAACGGGCTACCAAATTCATAAGTATATTTTAGTTATTGGATTTATAATTACATTTTTAAAACATAGTCTAATCAAGAATTACTGTATTTATCTAAACCTGTAACTCATTCTCTAGATCAGAGTCCAGAGATAACTGAGTATAATAAGTAGAATTAGAAATCTAAAAAATAAAACATATGCAACTAGTTATAACATATTAAATGTTATCAACTGTGTAAGCCTTTATTGCATTGACAATGTATATAAGCAAATCTATTTTGTTAATCCGTCTAAGCTCAAGATAATGCTTTAATCAAAAAATTTGGATATACATTATGATATACTATATATTTAATTTAATATGTTGCACATAAAGAATATATAGAGAATTACTCGCCTTATTACTTGGCCCAATAACCTCATTAGAGAATGGCTCGCGTTTGAACCACTTACTCGGTGTGGTGTACATAACTTGTAAATTTCTTTTTATTCGCTAGCCCGCCCCTTCTCATTATTTTTTTTTTCTTTTCTTCATTAATCTTCTCACTTTGTCACAACTCCTCCCCCCCCTCCCCCCCCCAATTCATCTACCATTGTTATTCTCCTTCCATTCAAGATTCAAAGCGAAGTTTTGATTTTTGAAATTGGGTTTTTCGAGTTTGTTAGTTGCTTCGATTGGATGTTGCCCCAATTGATTGGAATCATCAAGGAGAGTTCAAAACTTAAATTTAAAGTGATTTGAAGTAGATTCGAACTAGATTGAGTCAGGTTCTAGAAGAGGCTCAAGGAAGAAAAAGAACCTATGAAGCTCCATCGATAGGATTCATTTGTATAACAGTGTATAATATTGTATAATAGTGTATAAACACTCTTATATACTGTTATATACAAGGTTGAGATATTATTTATAGGTATTTGGTGGATTTCTCACATTTTCTTTTTATTCTTCTTATATACCTATATACATAGTGTATCATGAACTTTTCACTAATGTGCTTATACATTGTGTAAAAGTATATAAATATCTCTGACGAACTTTATGTACGATTTTTACTAGCCATTCTTGTTCAAAACTAGTCTAAATCTCCATTAAATGACTAGTTCAAAATTTGTATATAGCCTACTTAAACTATTTGTAACAAGTCTGAAATAACACTCGCTCCAAATTTCTTACAAAATCATATTCGAAATTTAACAAAATTAACATTAGAGACGATGCGATTTTAGGTTTCTCGCGTCTGTTTTTGTATTTTTATAGCTGGAATAGGTATTTATAAGCTTGAGGAAGAAGGAGAATGAAAATTCACAGATAATTCACGCCTGAAGTCTTGAAAATTTAAAAAAAAAATATATAAAAAATTTGATGTTAAAGTTTGACTTGTTCATGATTCAGATTAATTTATATCAGGCTTTGAATTTGTCAAACATTAGGAAACTGTAAAACTTTTTTTCTTTTTATTTTATATTTATTTCTTTGTCTCAGAGACAATGCTATTGCCGAAACAACAACAACAACAACAATAACGACCCAGAAAAATTCTACTAGTGGGATCTGGGGAGGGTAGTGTATACGGAGATCTCCCCTACCCCAATAGAGTAGAGAGGTTGTTTTCGAAAGGCCTCAGCTCAAGAAGACGAAAAGAGATATCAGTACCATCAACAGAAACCATAGGGATAATAACAACATCATAAAAAATCAGAAAATAGATGAAAAGCAATAATCAGTAAATAGACCCGGCATTATAAAAAACGGAAGAGTAGTGAGGACACGACATTAACCACTAGTGGTCTATCAGGCTAGCCTTACATAGGTACGAAGTAGAAATAGACTCAACTACCTCCTAATCTACAACTCTAATATTCGATCTCCATAGCTTCCTATCAAGGGTCATGTCCTCGAAAATCTGAAGTCACGTCATGTCTTGTCTGATCACTTCTCCCCAGTACTTCTTAGGCCGCACTCTACCTTTCTCGTACCTTCCAAAGTCAGCTGCTCATACCTCCTTACCGAGCATCTAGGCTTCTCCTTTGTACGTGCTTGAACCATCTGAGTCTCGCTTCCCGTATTGTATCATTAATGGAAATGGCATGCCTAAATATGTAAAAAGAAACTAAATTCATGATCAATATTAGCTTAAGTTCATGTTAGAACAAGTAGAAATGGATTATAATCATATGATTTTAAAATAGATAAATTGGGTTTTTATCATAGTCACTAAGACATAGTTGAATATTTAGGATCTAAGGATGTGCAATTGATTGTACTACTATATTTCCATTCATTTAAGAGAAAATAATGTCTAGTTTTTAGCCTAAAATAATTTGAATGCATTGGAGGAGGGAAAAGCGACTAGTTAATTACTACTTCCTCCGGTCCAAAATAAGTGATTTTTTGGCATTTTTTTGCGGTCCAAAATAAGTGATTTTTCCAGATTTCAAGAATGAATTAATTATTTTTTTCCTACATTGTCCTTGGAGTAAATAGTATTGGAATATGTGTTAAGAGTGTTTATGTGAGATAGTAAAGGTTAATATGGTCAATTCTATTGATAATTAATGCTAAAAGGTGGATTTTTTAATGTGTGTGAAAACACCCAAAAAATCACTTATTTTGGACCGGTGGGACTACGTGATTAGAAAGCAACATGAGAGAAATTCCTGGATGCCAGTGCCTTTACCTATTCTCTAGCAACAAAAACTGAAAAACAACCATTAACGTTTTCTATTCTTCCATTTCTTCCCCTAAAATGACTCATTGTTACTTCTATTTTTACCATGGATTACTAAATAGTAGAGATTATAACAAGGGCGGCTCAAAAAATTTAGTAGTTTAAAGTCAAATTTTAATAAGAATTTAAATTGTATACACCTATATAAATATATGCAAAAAATTAATAGTAATTAATATTATCTATATTTTTCTTTCGTACTTATTTATAGTGTAGTATTCCTACAAAATATAAGAAATTTAACTTCACTTAGTAATATTATTATTTATATTAGCATGTGCTTAACTTAAGTTAATAAGATGTTAACTATATATTTACAATACATTACCTTGGATCTTATTGTAAAAAGCTTTATTCACTAACTAATACGAAGATTTGAGTACCTTAATTCAAAGTTTTAAAATATTTCTAATATTAAAAGATAGACATACTTTAATTTGTTCCTTTCTTTTTCACACAAATATTATACTTTTTTCTTAAAACTTCATTATTATCTAAGTGAAAATATTTTTATGTATTCCAATAATACTTTTTGGAGACTAAAAATTTTGAGCGCCTAAAGCAAAGATTTTACTAGACTACAAAAAATTAAGTGTAAGGTTCGGTATAATTAGACATTTTTCTTTCCTTGCTTCTACCCTAAACATAAAGAAATAAATCCTCTCATTTTAAATTCTATTTGTGCCCGCCATTATACTTTTTATTTTCTTTTTATAAAATAACCAATGCGAGGAACTTTTAAGCTATGAACATGAAGAAAAATATACACACATTTTGTATGATAATTGATACAGCAATTGCCATAGAAAGAAATGAATAATGGAGAAAAATAATGCGTAGAATTATACACATTGAACTTTTAGGCTTGAGGCTCCTCGAAAGCATGCATTCAAAACAATAATGTGTTGGGACACGCCGAGAGAATGGCTTGGTATCATGGAACAGCCATGAAAAATATCTTTCTTTTACCTTTTTGTTTTCATAATATTATGTTAACTCAACTGAATTTTATTCTAGCGGATCAATTTAATTAATAAATAAAAAATAATAATAATAATAATTCGAGTCGATCTTCAACAATGCTCTATGAGCATTTAACTATTGGCTAGAAGACAAACGAGTTACTGAAAGAACGGGTCTTCCCCGAGTGGCAAGCGGCGAAAAAGCTATGACCGCAAACGGACTATTATTCGAACTTTGAAATGCGTTTAGTATGACAAAATATATTTATGAAAAAAATGCTTTCTAGAAAATGATTTAATTTCTAAAAAAAAAAAATTTCCACGTTTGGTTGGAGAATGAAATTTTTTTATAAGATTGATAGGATGCTCAGTAGATGGTATATATTTGATGATTAATAGTAAAGATTAACAATAATATACAAGTGTTGGTATTTTGATGATTAATAGTAAAGAGTAACAATAATATACTAGTGTTGGTTAAAGCAGTATACGAAATTGTCGCAACGAAAAATCATTTTCACCGCAAAGCAAGAGAAATCTTTTTTTATATTTGGCAAAAACTGTTTTCCTTAAAAAATAAAAAATAAAAAAAATTACAACCCAAGAAATTGACTCATCGAAAAATATTTTTCGGGAAGTATTTGCAAGCAGGGTTATGTTTAGCTGCCTTTGTGAAAGAAACGCTGTTCTGAAGAAAAAAAAAGTTCAAACTCAGTTTTTTAGAGCTTTCAAATACACAAAAGCTCCTGATAATTTTTAACTGTTCTGTATCCCACTTTAGAAAGGAGGAAAATCCAGGAGGAAATCTGAGGAATAGCAAATATAGGTTTCATTTTTGCTGCCTTTGCCTCGGTAAAATCGGTCTCGTAGTACATCCCGATCACCGACATAATAAGCCAAGCTTGAGATATGGTAACAGGAGGGCCTAGACCGAGGTAGGGATCTCATCAATTCTAAGTCCGGACCACAATGCCGCCCTCGATGATATCGGGGTCGTGATTCCTGGCCTTGATCAACTTCAAAGAACGTAGTCGGATAGTCAAGCTCGGCCAACAGAAGGTCGTGATATCCATGACCGACCGCATATCATAGCGGAGATCTCGGCATATATCGATGTGAGATCGGCAATCAGTTAATTAGAAAATTTTACCTTTTATAGAGATATACCTAATATAGGACTCCCCTACTATATAAAGGGAGTCTGATTACTTGTAAAAAAAATAGTAACACGCATTCCAAGCAATACATCATTTTTTTTCTCTTTAAGCTTTTATTATGTCCTGATACCAATCGAATAACATCTGATTCGAGGGTGGCTAATCTCCCAAGACTATAAATGTTCAATTCGTGTGGTTTGAATTTACTTTAGCATTGTTTATTTCAATTGCAACTTAGTTTATCACTTTATGTCAAGTTAATTCGCATATCCTTAAAACGACTTACAAATTCAATTGTTATTCGATTTTGAGGGTAAACAGTTTAGCGCCCACTGCGAGGCTAAGGATAATAGTGATTATTTGATACAAATCTCCATAACACACACTACTTTACACTTGTTCTTTCAAGTGTCTCTAATTTCAAGTTAAACTTAAAAATGACATTCTTAATCAACACCCATACATGTTGACAATGAGTCCAGTCACCACAGTGAAAATAACAACGTAGCGCCAGTAACGAGGTACCGCCCATTGATCCTGTTGGAATTACAGTCGCGGACCCGTTTGACACTACTCGCATGTGGCTATCGACACAAATCTGCCGAGAATAGCGTCCGTAGTAGAGCTCGATCGGCAGCTCAAAATACACCAAACAATGGGTGGGGGGATCAATTTACGGATGATCTTTGAAATGTTACAGGCTCAACAGGCAGCGATAGCTCAGTTACAGAACCAAAGCCACACACCAAGCAGAACTGAACCCAATCCGCCCTAGGAAGTCACCCGCAGGGACAAACCGTTCGCAGAGAGGTCGGATGAAAACGAATCACGAACTAACCCCGAGATCATAAAAATGCTTGAGGAACTGACAAAACGGATAGAATCGGGGGAGAAGAAAATTAAAAAAATGACAAAAAGGTAGAAACCTACAACTCTAGGGTCGACCAAATCTCGGGAGCACCGCCGATACTAAAAGGCCCGGATTCCAAGAAGTTCATGCAAAAACCTTTTCCTCCGAGCGTGTCTCTAAAGACGATCCCTAAGAAGTTCCGCATGCCCGATATTCCTAAGTACAATGGAACGACAGATACAAACAAGCATGTTACCTCATACATACGCGCTATCAAAGGGAATGACTTGGATGATAATGAGATCGAGTCTGCCTTGTTGAAGAAATTCGAAGAGACCCTATCAAAGGGAGCTATGATATGTTACCACAACTTACCTTCTAGTTATATTGACTCATTTGCTATGCTTGCATATTCTTTCGTGAAAGCATATGCTGGGGCTATCAAGGTCGAGACCAGGAAGTCGGACCTTTTCAAAGTAAAGCAGAAGGATAATGAGATGCTAAGAGAGCTCGTGTCTTGGTTTCAAATGGAACAGATGGATCTACCACCGGTCGCTGATGATTGGGTCGTTCAAGATTTCACCCAGGGACTCAATGTTCGGAGCTCTGTGGCTTCACAATAGTTGAAGAAAAATTTGATAGAATATTCGGTTGTTACTTGGGTCATCGTGCGTAATCGGTATTAATCAAAAATTAGAGTCAAAGATGATCACCTTAGAGCCCCTTCGGGGTCCGTTTATCCCGTCAAACCCATCGACAGAGTCAAGAGAGATATCCACTGTGAACCGAGGGCAAACAGGGTTCGATACCAGCCTTACAATAAAGACCAAAGAAGCAGTGGGTCCAGGCTGAATTCTATGCGAAATGAAAGGAGAAGTGATCGAGGTCAGAGCAACCGGGGACTCATGAGTAAGAGCGGTTTCGACAGGCCTATTTGGCCTAAGAAAGCACCGAGGTCATAGGAATACAACTTTAACACTGATGATGCATCATTATATTAGCTAGCAGATGCATCAAGGACACCAGATGTCCTCGAACTCTACAGTCCAATCCAGGCTAAAGGGATCCCAGCCTAATATGCAAATATCACGGCACTCATGGCCACAGGACAGAAGACTGCCGACAATTAAGAGAAGAGGTGGCTTGGTTGTTCAATAACGGGCATCTCCGAGAGTTCCTGAGTGATCGGTCCAAGAATCATTTCTGGAACAATGATTCTAATAAGCAGAGTAAGCAGGAGGAGCCTCAGCACGTCATTAATATGATAATCGGTGGGGTCGACATTCCTCAGGGGGCGATGCGAAGCGAACCAAAGTATCTATCACAAAGGACAAATAGACTTGGATTATGCACCGGAAAGAACAAAGAAAGAAACTGAGGGGATCTTACAGCCCCACAACGATACACTAGTAATATCGGTACTCGTAAATAAATCTCGAATTAAGCGGTGTGTTAATTGATCCAGGTATCTCATCCAACATCATCAGATTAAGGGTCGTAGAACAACTAAGCCTACAAGACACAATTGTTCGAGTCATGAATGGGTTCAACATGGAATGCGAGACCAGTAATGGTGAGATAACATTACAGGTGAACGTCACTGGAATCGTGCAAGAAGCCAAATTTTATTTAATCGAGGGAGATATGAGATACAGCGCTTTATTTGGATGCCATGGATTCACAAAATAAGAGTAGTTCCCTCTACACTACACCAGGTGCTGAAATTCTCAACACCCAGCGAACTCAAAACAGTTTATGTTGAAAAACCGGCCGCCAAAAAAATATCGTGGTCGATGAAGTGATCCTGCCATCTACACTTTCAACATCGGAGGATCCAAACCAAATAGTCAAAGATGAGTCGAAATAGCACTCACCGATAACAACCTCGGCAGAATTGGAGGAACGAGGGGTATACAAAGAGTATGACTACGGAGTCCCCATATCTTTTATAGCACCCCTATTATTCCAATGCCACTAAATCGATGATCGAGGAGCTGGAATAGGTCATAAGAATGTGTGTAGACTATAAGGATTTTAATAAGGCGTTTCCCAAGGACTACTTCCCTTTGCCCAACATCGATCGCATGATCGATACTACGGTCGACTACGAGATCCTTAGTTTTCTTGACGCCTACTCCAGGTACAACCAAATACAGATGAACCTGGATAATTAGGAAAAAAACTCCTTCATAGTAGTAAGGCACATATTGCTATAATGTGATGCGGTTCAGATTAAAAAATGTCAGTGCCACTTATCAACACCTATTAAACCGAATGTTCAAGGAACAAATAGGAAAATCAATGGAGGTTTCCATTGACGATATGTTGGTTAAGTCCATGCAAGCAGATGACCATTTAAAACATTTACAGGAAACCTTCAGCGTATTGAAAAAGTACAATATGAAGTTGAACCCGGAGAAATGTGCGTTTGGAGTCGGATCAGGTAAATTCCTCAGATTCATGGTGTCCAACCGGGGATTCGAGATCAACCTCGACAAGATCAAATCCATCGAAGATATCACAGTTGTAGACAACGTGAAGGTCGTGCAAAGATTAATCGGATGCATCAGCCGCCCTAGGACAATTGATCTTGAGGTCCTCAGACAAAAGCCACTGATTCTTCTATCTACTAAAGGATAAGAATAACTTCTCATAGACCCCGGAGTGCCAACGGGCCTTGAAGGAACTCAAGTGATATCTATCGAGCCAACCACTACTTCACACGCCGAAGACAAATGAACAACTATACATGTACTTGGCAGTATCGGAGATAGTGATAAGTGGAGTCCTGGTCCGGGAAGAGTAAGGTACACAATTTCCAATTTACTTTGTTAGCAATGCTCTAGGTGAGGCCGAAACTAGGTACCCTCACCTAGAAAAATTGGCGCTCACTTTGCTAAGCGTCTTTAGGAAGCTGAAACCATATTTTTAGTGTCATCCTATATGTGTTGTGACTACTTAACCATTGGAAATATAATGCATAAATCGGAGCTCTCTTGACGATCGGCCAAATGAGCCATGGAAATTAGCTGTTACCATATTGAATATCGACCCCGGACAGCCATTAAATCTCAAATTTTGGCAGATTTTGTGGCTGACTTTATGCCGGCCATAATACCCAAGGTCAAAAGATAGTTGTTGGTGAACTCGGAGGCATCTTCGGGGACCTGGGTCCTCTTTACCGATGGCGCCTCAAAACCAAAAGGGTCTACACTTGGCATCGTATTAAAGCCGCCAACGGGCAATGTAGTTAGACAATCTATTAGGACTGTGAAATTGACTAACAACTGTTGATACCCAATTTTTTTTTATGTATTTTCGTATGCAAAATAATTTCAAAATAGCATTTACATGCATATATAAGCGTGCCCAAGTGTTTTGGTATTTTATATAATTTTTAAAGATTTTCAAAATTAATTTATTGTCTATTTTAGCAGTATAAAATCTAATAATTATTCCCAAAGATTATCATTTTGGTAAATGACCTATTTTATTCTCATATTTACACCAAAATATAGCTAAGGTGATTTTTTGTATAATTTTTACAAATTTATTTGGTATTTAAAAGACTAAATTGCATATAATTACAATTGTAGCCTACTTTAAGATTAATAGAATTTTATAATTGTAAAATTGGGTCCAGTATTTTTAAATTAATATTTATACACTATTAATTGATTCAGTATTTTTAATTTTCTTTTAAAATCATCTTTACTATTTTTTATAAATAAAAAGGAAAAATTGGTTGTTTAATATTTAGCCCCATTTTTATTTCAATTACAAACCCAATTTCATTTCAATTTTGGCCCCTAAATGTCACGACTCGAATTTTCCACCATCGGGATCGTGATGGCGCCTACTCGTGGTAGCTAGGCAAGACAACTTACTTACCGTTTCCATTAGTAAAACCATTCTGTTGTCAATTTATAGCATCATTAATAATAACAACAATAACTGCGGAAGTCTAATTTTATAAGTCTAAAATAAATACGAAATGCTCAACAATATCCTCTACCCAAGATTTGGTGTCACATACTCACGAACCACTAAGAATAAACTACATATAAAGGTCTGAAAGAAATATAACAGTTGTCTGTCTCGAAAACAATGAGGCAACAGTATAAATAAAAGACATAAGAAGAGACGTCGGGCCTGCGGACGCCTGCAAGGCTACCTCAGTCTCGTGATAATAAAATCCTGTTCCCGAACTACTACTGCTGCTGCTGCTGCTCAAAATCTGGACCTGTGAAAAAATGCACAGAAGTGTAGTATCAGCACAATCGACCCCATGTGCTAGTAAGTGTCTAGCCTAACCTCGGCGAAGTAGTGACGAGGCTAGACTGGACACCACATAAACCTGTGCAGTTATAAATATACAGCAGAAATCAAATACCAAGTAATTAACATCATGGGAGGGGGAAACATGCTATGGGAAATACAATTAGCAGTAATCCAGAGTAACAACAAAACAGCTTAAAGTCCACAATAAAACAAGAAGTCAAAATTCAGACATAACCACAGATATCAACAACTGTTGCGGCGTGCAACCCGCTCCATAATTACCATTGTTGCGGCGTGCAACCCGCTCCACATATCACTGTTGC
>MU743574.1:0-60083 GCA_026770625.1 Nicotiana glauca | reverse complement strand
CAATTATACTAATTAAACTCTAAAATTATTTAATAACCCCTTTGTAGCAATTTTCAATTAAAACAATAAAAAGCTAAAATGAACTATTTTTTTCCGATTTTTCTTCCATTTGTTTTTCTCAAAATGCATTAATACTAAAAAATTGTAAAAATTAAAAATCTTAATGCATATGCAATTTTGTATTTTTAATATGAATTACTATGTGACCAACTAACACAAAGAACGCAACAAAATTCTTAAAATTATCAAAGTCATTTTATTTGATATTTTTGGAATAATTTGCTTAGGGTAAAAATCACGTGCTCACACAAACAAAGAACAAAACTAACATTTGAGTTAACTAATTAAGATGTTAAAAAAAATTACAATAAACAATTATGAGTCGACTAACAGAATCAGACTAAATCAACATGAAGACTAAGAACAATATTGGTCTAAAAATCTAACAAGAAGAAACAGTTTACAAGAAGGATATTCGACTGAAAAACAACTCAAACTAAACTAATTAAAATTAAACTAACACCTAACGATTAGACTAACAATTGACCAATTAAAACTAAATAAGACGAAACTCAAACAAGTTAAACATACTGAAATTAAACTATCAATCAAACTTATTTGGAAACTGAAACTACCTTCAATTAACAAATAAAATGAAAATCAGACTAACGAGAAGGAGACTCACTGACCTTGGCTTTAATGTATTAACCTGAAATTGACTCGAGATGACTTGGCTTGGAGTTCCTTGACCAATACTAGTGTTTAACCATGTGTTTTCCATGAGAAAATACACGGCTAAACCTTGTAATGGTCAAGCCATCCACAGAACATTTGAATCACGAAATTAGGGTTTTAGGGCGGCCTTTAATCCAAGATTTGAAAACCTTCAGGATGATTCGAGGGTCAAGGGTTACAGATTCATAAATAGGATAATGAGGAGAGCACACAGTGTTAATTTGGTGAGATTTGGTAAACTTAGGGTTTTCACCGGAATTTCGATCCAATATTCGAAATAAATGGCTAGGATTCGAAGAACGAGATTTAAAGATTTGGAACGAGGAGGGGATGGGGATTCAGTGGTGAAATTTTGGGGTGATTTGGAGCTTCTCCGCCGACGGCAGCGATTTTCGACAGGCGGCAGACGATGGAGGTATGGTGGGGGCACAACGGAGAAGGGCGGTCCGATGGTGGCATTACAAGGATGGGGTTGTACGAGGAAGAGGGGGTCTGGTCTGGAATCAATTGAGAATTTCAGACATTTTTATGTATTGTTATGAAACAATTTGGGTCGTTTGATCATAGGGACTAAACGGTCGAGATTAATCGACGTCCCAAATGACGTCGTTTTGGCTTAATGAGGGCATGCCGGGTTTGGGATTAACTTGGGCTTGGACTGGGGTGTGGAGGAAGGGTTTGTATTGGGCTAGACATGATTTTGGCCCAAAAATTGGGTAGCTTATGAAGACAATTTGTTTTCTTTTAATTGTTTTTGTTTTTATATGTATTTTTGTTTTTTTCGATTTTACTAAAAAATGGAAAATTAAAAACCAAAGATATTTTCAAAGTTATGCTAATTAATTCCTAAAATTATTTTTTTAAAATCTATTTCGTGACAAATTCAATAATTAACTATTAACAGTGCAAATAATGGACTATTTTTTGTTATTTTCTTTATTTCCAAGCAATTTAAACTACTACTTAATTCTAAAATGTGAAATTAAATCTCAAACAAATGCCAATGTATTTTTGTATTTTTTTCATATGAACTAAAATGCACTGATAAAATGCAACAATTACCAGAAAATAACACAAAAATTCATAAAAATTGTAAAAAATTGTTTTGTTTGATTTTTTTTTTTGGGAATAATTAGCTTAGGGCAAAAATCACGTGCTCACAGCTGCCTTTCTTTGCCCGGAAACACGAAGAGTTTTCGTACAAAGATAAGTGAGCGGAAAAGAGCTATTTTTGCCCGTTCGCATATTCCGTTGTGAAGCATTTTTGGAAAGTTTGACCGCACCCTGCTTCAGAGGTTGCCTACATTTCCTGGGCTAAACAGGAATCAGGTCAGTGTAGTTCGGGGACGTTTGGTAGTTGGGACTGCCAGGAGCTGTGGTTTCACTGCTGTTGCTGCTGCTACTGCTTGCTGACCTCCTTATTACACCAAAAGGAGAATCAAAGCTAAGCTAGCTATGCCTATCAGCTATGAGTTACAAGATTCCTATCTATGATTTACTTGAAACGTAATCTTGAGTCTTGGCTAATGTTGTTGTGGACTCTGATCTGAATCTTGATGCTCGTAAGTTGTAGGTGTTTACTTCTTCATGCAGCATTGGGTCAAAATAGGATCAGCGGAGCTTGTGACTTCAATTTTGACTTTGAGCCCTCCGCGCCCATGCATGCCTCGCATTTGTGTTCATTTCTTTTGTTCTTTTGTTCTTTTCTTGATTCTGGCTTGAGACTCATTCCATTGGTCATCTCGCACCTTTTGTCTTGAGATCGACCTGCTTAAGATACCAAAACAAACAAACAAACAAAATTTTTCTACCCCAGTTTTCACTAGGAAAATTTCGTAAGTTAGTTGTGACACATATCTAAGCAATCAAATCAGGGTTGTGTAGGGAAATCCTCGGTTTTTGGCCGGGATTTGGAAAGAAAAAGTTCCACGGTTTTTGGCCGGGAGATTCTCGATTTTTTGGCCGAGATTTGAAAAGAAAAGGCTCCACGATTGTTTGGCCGGGAGATCCTCGGTTTTTGGCCGGGATTTGGAAAGAAAAAATCTCCACGGTTTTTTGGCCAGGAGATCCTCGGTTTTTTGGCCGGGATTTGGAAAGAAAAGCTCCACAGTTTGTTTTTGGCTGGGAGATCCTCGATTTTTTGGCCGGGATTTGGAAAGAAAAAGCTCCACAGTTTTTTGGCTGGGAGATCCTCGGTTTTTTGGCCGGGATTTGGAAAGAAAAGCTCCATGGTTTTTTTGGCTGGGAGATCCTCGATTTTTTGGCCGGGATTTGGAAAGAAAAAGCTCCACGATTTTTTGGCCGAGAGATCCTCGATTTTTTGGCCGGGATTTGGAAAGAAAAAGTTCCACGATTTTTTGGCCGGGAGATCCTAGATTTTTTGGTCGGGAGATCCTCGATTTTTTGGCCGGGATTTGGAAAGAAAAAAGCTCCACGGTTTTTTGGCTGGGAGATCCTCGGTTTTTTGGCCGGAGTTTGCTAAATAAAAAGGAAAATAAAAAGAAGAAGAAAAGAAGGAGAAGAAGAAGAAGGAAAACTTCCTTTTTTGTCGCTTTCCTGCTGCAAAGCTGTTTCAGCGCTTGCGCATTTCATTTATTTTTGGGTTGCACCTACTTCTTGCACGGTTGCTCTGAATAAGAGCTGTTTTCAACAAAGAACAATTTGTTAGTTTGAAACGGTGGTTGGTTTTGTGGCCTTGATCATCCCAATTGCTTAATCCCGGCCCTCTTTCTGTTGAGAACTTTGCTGCTTGTTGGCCTTGAGGGTGAATCTCTTTTCCAACTGACCGGGTTCAACTCTTAGGATTTCATTATGACTCGCCCGTGTGGGCTCTGGCCTTTTCACTTTATTCTGCCCTTAGGACCTTTACCTTTGACTTTCTTTCTTTTCAAACGTCTTTACTTTGAAAGCAATTAACCACCATTGTCAGTCGGGATTGGATTGACGCACCCGCTGAGGCTGGGTATTTTCTTTGGCTTTTGCCAGGCGGAACTCTATAGAACCAGTCCTGCCACCTTTTCTTTGCAGTAATTCTGGAATTAGAGTTAATCCGAAAGGGATTCAAAGAAGAAATATACAAAAGTCAAGCAGATGAGTTTAAAGAGAAGCGTCCCTTTCGCGGGAAAAGAAGGACTTATCTGAGGTGTGCATGCTGGCTTCAAATGAACATGACATGCTTCTTGGACTGGATGCCCGACCCAGTCAAACTTTCCAGCTTCTCGTGAACCCATTGATCCGTATTTCAAAACTAGGGAACCTTGCCATGACTCTTTTAGTGATGAGATGTCTTCTTTTCGGCCGACAACGCCCTTTGCTGGTTTTCGCCTATCGACCTCTCTCATTTTTCTTCTCACCGTCGCCCGATAGTGCTCTTTGCGATTTTTCACTAAGCGAACTCTCTCATTTTCAGTTTCTCTACTCACCGTCGCCTTATGGTGCCCGAAGGTTTTCACCGATAAGACACTCTTATTTTATTTCTCTTAATTTGAATTGTATCGGATTCCAACAATGACATTTTCTATTTCCCCGCTTTTGCCAATTGATCGGAAGGACTTGGACAAGGTCTTTGGGGTAAAAAGAATTTTGGGCGGAACTACAACTTTGGAACCATTTCGACGGTCTCATGGCCGAACCATTATATCATCTGCCCTAGTTTCAGCTTTTGGGGGTAATTGTGATTTTTGTTTTGGTGTGACTAAACCTCAGGGAGCGGCTGTCTACGTCTCCTTTCGGAATCAAGTCAAACGTAGTTCAGGGAAACTTTTTGTTTTTTTTGTTTGTTTTTGTTTTGTTTGTTTTTGTTTGTTTGTTTTTCTTTTTCTTTTTCTTTTCATTATATTTTCTTTTTCTTTTCTTTTCTTTTTTCATCATATTTTCTTTTCTTTTTTTTTTCGATAATATTTTCGGGTTCTAAAGAGGGTAGACAAAGAAGAGTAACCAGCTCAAGTTGATTTACGAAAGGTTGATAGTGTTTGGATAGCAAGAAGAAAAGCCTTCAGCATTTCAATTGCACAAAAACCAACACCGCAGAGAGCCTAGACATAGCACCTTTTTACTGCATCTGCATTCACAGCTATTTCGAGATCATTTCCTTCGATATCTCCCAAATACAATGCTCCTCTCGGCAATATTTTCTGGATGATGTATGGACCCTTCCAATTAGGATCAAATTTTCCTTTTGCTTCCTGGTGATGAGGGAGAATGCATCTTAACATGAGTTGTCCCACTTCAAAATTCCTGGGCCGTACTTTCTTGTCGTAAGCGCGGGCCCTTCTTTGTTGATACAACTGTCTGGATGTGCCATGAGTAGAGCGTACTCTTTTAGCAATACTCTTGTTGTTGTAATGTATGAGACTTTCCAACCCGCGAACCAATTTTCTTTAGTTGTTCCAATTCTTTGTTTTATTTCCTCAAAGTTACCTTCTTTTCATTTCGACTCTTGATTCGTTATTTTGAAGTCTAAAAGCATTTTAGGATCTAGGCATGAAGTCCGCAAGCATGTAATGTTATTTAAAGCTACATTATTAAAACTGAAGAAATGAAGGAGAAAAATAGCAAAATCAGAAAGAATAAGCAAAAATGAGCGATGAAATATTGATTTCATTTCTTGAAATTTTGAAGATAACAGGGTTCACATTCGGGAATTTAAAGACAAGAAACTACAGGAAAGATCCGAGTTACACCCTGGAATAACTCGGGATGCAGAAAAAGTGGCAGGGCTAGTCTACCGAGACTCCCGCCTGATCAGGAATGGCGTAGCTTTCCAGTTTTGAAGCTTGGCACTTGGTCCCATGTATAATACCTCAGCGGTGTTAGTGCCCTCTCCCGGCTAGACCATGTGGGTTTCGTCGAGCATTTTCCTTATTGCCCCACGTATTCCCTCACTCTCTTTAGTCGTGAAATCCTCATCGTCCTCCTCCTTACTGTACTTAGGCTTCTGTGGTATGCGTCCAATAACCATTGGCTCATTCAGCCGAGGTGGTTTAATTGTCCTCCATACCACACAGGCTTGCTTAGGTACATAAATTTCCTTTTCCGGTTCTGTCTCGGTGATTTTACTCTTGTTTTTCCCTCTCTCTTGTTTCGGGGCTGCCTTGGGCTTCCTTTCCGCATCAACAATAGAAATTATGGCCTTAAGCGTTGGATCACATTCTTTGTCTTCACCAATCACCCCAATTATCGGCCCGTTGTTGTGAGCGAGCAGCGGATTATTGGTCACATTTGGGACATCCTCATCCTTCAACACAATTTTCCCTTGCTCTATTAAATTCTCCACTGCTTGTTTCAGAGTCCAACAGTCATTGGTATGATGGCCTTCTACCCCTGAATGGTACGCACACCTGACACCCCGTTGATATGATGGTGATTTCGGGTTTTGCCCATTTGGGGGTATGGGTTGTAGCAAATTCATCTGGACAAGCTTAGGGAACAAGGTGGAGTAGGGTTCCCCGATTGGTGTATAGTTGGGTCTCTTGGGTGGTTCCCGGGGACGGAAGTTACTCTGTGGAGGTCGAGAATTATAGTGGTTCCGGTGGGGAGGCTGATTTCTTGGAAATGGAGCTTGGTTTCTATTGGCATGTTGTTGCGGTCGTACAAAAGGTTGAGCATTCATGACCGCATACGGTTGAGGAATATAGGACATCTCTTGATGAGGGTAATAATGTTGGGGGGGTTCTCTCAGAAAACATGGGTTTGGGAGCCCGGTGTCTTCTCGCACCCGAAGCTGCCATAGAGGTTTCCTCCTTCGTCCTACCCTTTGTCATTCCTCCAGACCCGCCTTGGATGGCTTAAGAGGTTGCTCTAATAGCTAATTGGCTCAAAATTCTGCCTGTTTTTAGCCCATTTTCTACCATTTCTCCAAATGGAAATATCTGCGGGTGAGCCTCAGAGGGTGTTCCGAAGAAGTTAGCAGTCATAGTAAGTTGCCCCAGAGGAATATTTGGGCGGCTGATAGGAACAGTGGTATCACCTCCAGATCTAGGCAATAACTCATGGTATCCGGGGATAATGCTTGGAGGTTCCTTTCCATTGTTCCAAGCATCCCGCATTTCCATCAAGCGCAAGCGCATGATCCGATTTTCTTTAGTTGTATAGGATTCAGAGGCCGGGATCCCAGAGATTGGGCTATCTTCAGGTGTGGGGACTACAAGCAAGGTCGTTTCAAATGACATCTCTATTTTTCCTTTGGATCTGGTGAAGTATCGATGCGAGGCCAGCTTACCACAAACCAACTACGGTTTCTAAAATACTAAGCCGGAATGACAGCAATAACGGTTAGTGTGAAACAAGTGACAGATATGTAACTACACATTGGAGTGTGATGCACCTATACAGTTAAATGAATATCTACATGTTTGCTTCGACTGCATGTGTCATCCCGGCCTTTCTCTTATTTCTTTTCTCTTTTCTTTCTCTTTTCGTTTTGTTTTCTCTCATTTTCATTTTCTTATGTTTTTTCTTCTTCTTTTTTTTTCTCTTTTTTTCGCTTTTCATTTTCTCCTTTTCTCTTTTCTTTTGCCATGATTTTTCCCCTGATACCTTATTTTCTCTCTCTCTTTTTTTTTTGCGTTTCTTTTCCTCTCTTGTTTTTCCTTTTATTTCTTTTTCTTAGGATTTCAGTCAAATCTTATGGAGATTGCCGACATATCATGACCATGCATGAATCAGACCAAGCGTAGTTCTTGAAAATTTGGGTAAATAAGCTAACTCTTTTTTTTTTGATATTTTGAAAGAAATGCTTTAAAAGAAAAGGGAAATATTTTTTGATTTTTTATTTTTTTTTGAAAGAAAAACTTCTAAAAATTTCTTTTCTTTTTATTGGAACTTTGGAAATTTTAGGAGTAAAAGAAATATTTTTGTTTGCATTTATTTTTTCTTTTTATAACACAACAGAAAAATATATATTTGTTTGCTCAGGGTGGCTGTTCTTGCAAAAACAGCCTCCCGGCACCCTTTTGGGGACATTCGATTTATTTTTAAATAAAAATGGCATCACCCGACTTATTGGATAAAAATTAAAGTTTTGGTATTTTTGGCTATTTTTTGCAAAAGAGTGGTTGGATCCGATTAGGGTTGCCTACGTATCTCACATCCGGTGAGAATCAAACCAGCGTAGTTCGGGCAGATTAACGAACTATTTTTAAAACAAGACTTTATTTTTTCATTTTCATTTTTGGCATTTCAAACTATTTTCCTTTTCTATTTTTGAAAACAAAATAATGACTCTCTTTTTTTCCTTTTTTCATTTTCAACAAACAATAAAACAACCTATTTTTTCCCAAACTAAAATAAAGACTCTTTTTCTATTTTTCCTTTGCTTTTAGTAAAACAAACTATTAAAAATAAAACATTTCTATTTTATTATATATAATTTTTCGAAATTTCGGCAGAGTTTCGACAGCATTTGGGCATCGGTTTTTCTAAAACTAAACAATTAATTCTTTACACTGCTATTTCTCTCTTTTTTTCCCAATTTCACAAAATTCTCGATGTTCAAAAGCCGGTCAGCATGCGGGCCCGAGACAAATAAATGCAACAAGTAAAATGCATCATGGTGGTCGTTTCATATCCGGTTACCTGTCCTAGACGGACCCAATCCCTGTGTTGAGTCCCCTAAGTCATATGCACATGATGCAAATAAGCGCTCCTACTAGGGATCCGGCATGAAGTCAAGTTATTCTAGGATCAAAACCTCGTTATGTGTTCTAGACTGTGTACCCGAGCGGACAACTCGAGTCGAGGAGGGGGCTACGTACCGGGAAACAAAAGGCCATCCGGCTTAGTAACTTGTTCGGCCTCTTTCTTATTTCAAGGTATTGACACTAACAGAATATGGAGTTTTAACCAGTAAGCACATCCCCGGAGGTGAGAAGAGAAGGGTTTCGGCACAGGTTATATACAGTTCAGATAATATCAAAGTGGTAAAGATTTAGCACATTAAGCATGAAACATGTAGGAAAATCATATATAACCAAATACAACAATTTATCTAAGCTCGAATTCTGAACCTTGAACAAAAATGTTCTGGGTTCTTTTCCCCATCAGAGTCGCCAGAGCAGTCACACCTCCTTTTTTACACACCTACCCCGAAGGATAAATGTATAAGGGACTTTTTTTCCATTTAAAGTGACATTATTCGAAATTAGATTATTTATTTATTTATTTTTAGAGTCGCCACTTGGGATAGGATTGGCTTTTGGTGTCCCAAGTTACTGGTTTAACTTGAATCCCAAAACGAGGAAAATTTCGACTTCGTATTTGGAGTCTGCGAACCAGAAATTCTGTGTAAGGAATTTCGTTGACCCGAAGGAAGGTGTGAGGCACCCCCGGATCCCGTGGTTCTAGCACGGTCGCTTAAATTATTATAAATGGCTAAAAAATCTAATTTTTTACATGCTCCAACCTATAGTGCAATTTTATGATTATTTACCGCTTTTAATTATTTTTTACGAAAGTGAATGTCATTTAAAAACGTGTTTTCGGATCATGTCACATGAAATACACCCGGATCCTCGACACATTCTTATTCAACGTTTTGGATTCGGATTTGGGTTACATGAAATGCACACCCGTATTAGGAAGGTAAAATTATTAAAATGCGCCTAAAGTGACTAACGTCTTTTTAACTTTGTGAGAGGCCGTGAAATTTGTTAAACGGTACGCCCCAAGTTCTAAATAATTTTAGATAGACGATTAATGAAGGCCCCGTAATTTTTGGATTTTTGTTCAGCGAGGCTCATCTCATTTTTATTAAGGGCCAACCTAAAGCAACTACGATTTTTATATTTATTATTTGTCTCTAAAAGGCCAATTAATTCACATTCATAAATTCGGGCCTCGAATTCAAGTACGAATTCAAACAAAAGAGAAGCCTCTTTTAGCTTGAACCCGCTACTTAATTTGAAACCCAATTTTATCCTTGCGAATTAATTCCCAATATTCCTAATACAATCTTAATATTTTTAAACATTTTTGGTCCTGGAATCTTTGGCCCAAGTTGAGAATGGATTAGCTTTGAGGTATTTGTGCTCCAGCTTATGAAGCTGGCTGACATTGGGCTTCACGTCTGAGCCCAATAACTGGCTGACGCTACTGTAACCCTTGGTATTCAATTAGAGATCAGAGGTGAGTTAACAAAATAATGTTACTTTCCTTATTTTTGTTTCATTGAAACTGCATTACCAATTTAACATTTAAGCTAACAACTAACTCAGCTAAACTTATTTATCTATATGTACATATGTGCCTTTTCATAGCAATCAAAATTAGTCAGCCACCCTAACATTTCAGAATAATTCAGAACAAATGCCACCATAACAACTAGATTCAGAACATATGTATTACCAATGTCATTAAATGCCACCCTAACAGTTCAGCACAATCCAGCTATATGTCAAATTCAATCTATAAGCTAACATAATTTAGAATTAACTCAGCTTGAGATCAAATATACGGTCTATGCAAAATAGTCTCAAACAACTCAAAGGTAGTCCTATTTACACAACCCAGTATAATCCAACTTTCAAGTTTAAAAAAATGACAAAACAGAGTGAATGCAACTACTATACTTCTGTAATTATCCAAAATACAATACCTAAGGAGACAATATAATTGAAATTTATTCTCATTTCCGGCTTTGAGATACAGCAGATCAGCGTTTAGATGTGTACCTGGAATTTAGTAAGGTAAAGTAAAGGTGCCAGCAACAGAGATAAGCAAATAGCAGCGGAACAACAGCCTAAAAACGAGTTCAGCAGCCCAGAAAAGTTCAAAATCAAACGGAATCTAGCAGATCCACTTTAACACAGCAACAAACCAAATAGAAATGAACACCAGTGCATAGACAACCAGCGAAACACCCAAACTAAGTAAAATTTGAACTTAAAACCCTTATGAAACTTCACTAGTGCATAGCCTAGCCAAATTCTCACTTAATTTGATTCAATTTTACTTGAAATGAGTCTCTACACTTCAACAAGCAGCAATAGTAACTACAGAATGTGAATTGATGAATATAAACTGAAATCAGTCTCTAATTTCAATGGAACAGTAACATTTTTGGTTTTTCTGTTTTCTGATTTTCTTTGTATTTTTGTATATTTGAATTTCAAATGCTAATCTGAAGACTAAAATGGCTTTGGGAAGGAAATTTGATGGCTGGGAACTCTGGGAATTTCAGGGATGTCTAAACTTGTTAAAGAAGGCATTAAGGGTGCCTTTTATAGGTAAAGAATGGGGCAGAAGGTTCTAGACGGCCCTCCCATTTTTTCTTCTCTTTTAATTTCAGATTTCATCTATTACGCCTTCAATTTCTGACTTGTTTCTCAAGTTACTGCCCTAAGTTTGCTGAAATCTACACTAAAGTCCTATTCTAGAAGGCCCTAGGGTGTTCATTTAACTATACACTACATATACTACCCTTATCTTAGTTTTGAATTTACTATTCTTCATAAAACAACTCTTTTCCATGCCTAAACTACCCTTATTTGCTCCCTGAAATTACTACTCAACCAAAACCCATTGGCCTTAGTTAAACCTCAACCATAGTTAACTAAAATGACTAACCTATTCAGCTATAACCAAAATAAATCCTGAAGCTCTATTATTGCATCCAACTAATACTAATTGAAACTGAAAAACTAATTACACTAAGCAATCAAAGAACAAAACTAACATTTGAGTTAACTAATTAGGATGTTAAAAAAAAAATTGCAATAAATAATTATGAGGCGACTAACAGAATCAGACTGAATCAACATGAAGATTAAGAACAGTATTGGACTGAAAATCTAACAAGAAGAAACAGTTTACAAGAAAGATATTCGACTGAAACTAATCAAACTGAACTAAATAAAATTAAACTAACACCTAATGATTAGACTAACAATTGACCAATTAAAACTAAATAAGATGAAACTCAAACAAGTTAAATAGACTGAAATTAAACTATCAATCAAACTTATTTGAAAACTAAAACTACCTTCAATTAACAAATAAAATGAAAATCAGACTAATGAGAAACAGACTCACTGACCTTGGCTTTAATGTATTAACCTGAAATCGACTCGAGATGACTTGGCTTGGAGTTTCTTGAGCAATACTAGTGTTTAACCATGTGTTTTCCATGAGAAAATACACGGCTAAACCTTGTAATGGTCAAGCCGTCCACAAAAAATTTGAATCACGGAATTAGGGTTTTAGGGCGGCCTTCAATCCAAGATTAGAAAACTTCCAAGATGATTCGAGGGTCAAGGGTTACAGATTCATAAATAGGAGAATGAGGAGAGCATACGGTGTTAATTTGGTGAGATTTGGTAAACTTAGGGTTTTCACCGGAATTTCGATCCAATATTCGAAACAAATGGCTAGGATTCGAAGAACGAGATTTAAAGATTTGGAACGAGAAGGGGATGGGGATTCAGTGATGAAATTTTGGGATGATTTGGAGCTTCGCCACCAACGGCAGCGATTTCCGGCAAGCGGCGGACGACGGAGGTGTGGTGGGGTCACGGCGGAGAAGGGCGGTCCGATGGTGGCGTTACAGGGATGGGGTTGTACGAGGAAGAGGGGGTCTGGTCTGGAATCAATTGAGAATTTCAGACATTTTTATGTATTGTTATGAAACCATTTGGGTCGTTTGATCATAGGGACTGAACGATCGAGATTAATCGACGTCCAAAACGACGTCGTTTTGGCTTAATGAGGGCATGCCGGGTTTGGGATTAACTTGGGCTTGGACTGGGGTGTGGAGGAAGGTTTTGTATTGGGCTAGACATGATTTTGGCCCAAAAATTGGGTAGCTTATGAAGACAATTTGTTTTCTTTTAATTGGTTTTGTTTTTATTTGTATTTTTATTTTTTCCGATTTTACTAAAAAATGGAAAATTAAAAACCAAAGATATTTTCAAAGTTAAGCTTATTAATTCCTAAAATTGTTTTTTTTCAAAAAATTTATTTCGTGACAAATTCAATAATTAACAATTAACAGTGCAAATAATGGACTATTTTTTGTTATTTTCTTTATTTTCAAGCAATTTAAACTACTACTTAATCCTAAAATGTGAAATTAAATCTTAAACAAATGCCAATGTATTTTTGTATTTTTTCATATGAACTAAAATGCGCAGATAAAATGCAATAATTATCAGAAAATAACACAAAAATTCATAAAAATTGTAAAAAATTGTTTTGTTTGATTTTTTTTTTGGGAATAATTAGCTTGGGGCAAATATCACGTGCTCACAAGGACTTGTTGGTATGGTTGGATGGGGCCTGGTGAAGGTAGAAGGGGGAGGGGGCATAGGTGTATTCCAGAATAGCTCTGTTCCATTATGTGTTATTTGTAGTTCAGTTGATGGTGTGTCGCACCTGCGAGATTTTTATGTGCAAGTGTGATGTCATACCTGCAAAGATAGTATGCACATAACCAATAGATTGCTTGGTCCCATGATTGGTTGTATCTGTGAGGTGGTTTGCGTAGATGCAATGGCGCGAGTGACACATTTTGGCCGCACACCTGTGAGAAGTAGGTTGGCTAGGAGAGTGCACATATGTTAAAGGTTGGACGTACCTGCGACTCCATAGATGCAAAAATTGTGTCGCAGGTGTCAGGGCAGGCTAATAGGAGGCAACTCGCAGAAGCGAGGATTTTGGTCACAAATGCAAACTCGCTGGTGCAATATTTTTAGCTGCGTGTACAAATCGGCTGCTTTGGTGAAGCTCGCATACGTGAGGTTTTTGCCGCAGAACAGACATCACAGAAGCGGAAGTAAGGGTTGCAGATGTGAGATGCCTGGCAGTAGGATTTTAAGTTTGTTTTGACCCATTTTTCACTATTTGAGTTTTGGAGATCGGCTAGAGGCATTTTTAGGGGATTTTTACCATAATTTTGAGGGTAAGTAAGTTCTACCTATATTTCATTATATATCTTTAATTCCCATAGATTTATACACTTTAATCATGAAATTTTGAATTTTTTTAGGGGTTTTGTCAATAATTTTGGAGATTATAATTGGGGATTTGGGAGTTAATTTAGAATTAGTTTTGTAATCTAATCTCATATTTGGACTCGTAAAATTATGGGTAGTCTCGATCTACCCCTTGACTCGGGTTTTGACCTTGGGAACTAGTTGATTTCTGTTGACTTTTGGTGATTTGATTAAAGATTGAAACTTTATTATTTAAAAGTGATTCATATGCCTTAGTTTAACGTTATTGAGTTGTATTTGACTTGATTCGACTCGTTTGGAGGTTGATTTGAGAGGAAAGCTATGTTAGAAGTTTGAAGACTACAATGTGGAGGTAAGTCTCTTTTTTATCAATATAAGAGGAAATTCTCCCCATATGTGATTTATTTGCTACTTGTTACCCGATTTAGGAGTCATATATATGTTGAGGTGACGAGCGTATATGCGTAGCTATATTATGACCATATTCAGTAAATGTGTGGATTATGACTATGTATTATTTGGACAATGTGAACTTCTTATTCATGTTTCATTCATTCTATGACTACGTGATGACTTGTAATTGTGGCTTACATGCATTCTTAAATTAACTTGTTGAATTAGGCATAAGTAATTGTTTTGCCAAATTGAGCTTCCTTATCAAGCCGTAGTCGTATACTCGTCGTATTGATTCATGATTTGGTGATTAAATGAATTATTTCGTTCATGTTAATTATTATGATAAGAGTTTTGAATGATAAAATTGCTTTTTGAATTGTTGAGATAAATTGAACTACACGATTAGCCATAGCCATCTTTTAGCCTTATGTGCTTTTATTTGTATCTCTATTATTATGATTCAATTCCTTTAATTATGTTGCCTCATACATATATCTATGAGTTTCAGGGTTGAATAGTGTGAAAAGATGAGAATTCTGGCATCAAAGATAGTATGAGTGAATATTGGTTATTAATGATGTTTCGTGGATCGGGTTGTTTGTCGCAACATAATTATTATTAGTGAATCGGATTGTATACCGCAACGAAACTTGGATGTTCTACCATCTTTATAGAGCTAAGTGGTTTTATCCGTGTTACTTCGAATACTATGAGCGCATGAACTCATATTGGTATTGATTTGAACACTCTGTTAGTGTTGGATATATGGAATTATGCCGTGAGAATTGATCTTGGATTGTGAGCTTGCATTGGTAGCTTAAAATCATGTAGTGGACGTTATTTTTTTAGCTGACTATTATTTTATTCATATTATGATTGTGAAAATATTATGTTATATCTCTTATTTGAAAAACGTGGTTACATACCAGCTCTATTGTGCTTTTACTGATAGCTTGATTGATGATAACATGCTTAATCCATATGTTATTTATGCCTCTATATTATTGAGTCATTAGTTAGTCAGATTATTGAACTCTCGCCACTGATACTTCGAGGCTATACTTCATACTTATTGAGTACCGTATTTTCTACTTATACTACACTTCTGCATATTTTATGCAGGTTCTAATACTTTTTTTGGAGGCATTCGTCCAGCAAAGTAAGAGTGCTTTTAGGAGACTTTGTGGTGAGTTTCTTACTTGATTCGATCTGCAACACATGGAGTCCCCCTTGCTTCTTTTGATTTTTTATTTGTATCTTTGCCATTTTCGGACATACTTTGTATTCAGTTGAGATCTTGCACTTTATTAGATGCTCGTGACTAGTTGTGACACCTGAGATTCTTTTGGGAGAGTTTGTGAGACAATTATGATCATGTGTAGACCTTGTATTAGATTTATGAACATTTGATATTTGAGTTATGACAATTTTTTCTTTGCTTTTGTATTATGAATCATTTAATGGCATAATAATTGAATTATGTTACTGATGGGAGTTTTGGCTTATCTAGCAAGCGAGTTAGGCGCCATCACAACCTTTGGTGGGATTTTGGATCATGATAAGTTGGTATTAGAGCTCTAAGTTTTAAGTGTCTTACATGTCAGAAACAAGCCTAGTAGAGTCTTGTGGATTGATATAGAGACGTTATTATTTATCAGCGAGATGCTATAGGAATTTAAGATACTTCCCTTTTCTTGATTCTTTATCGTGCGATGACTATTTTCTCAGCCTAAATTCTTTCTTCTATTCTCTCACATATTGTGAGGATGCGCTCTTCAGTAGCAACCAATGACGAAGAGGTAGTACGTCCAGTGGTAGTCGTGAGGGGTAGGGCTAAGGCCCCGACAAACGGTCGCATGATGGCGGACTAAGCACCCGCCGGAGCTCAGGAGCATACTAGGGCTATATCACTGGACCTGTTTGCGGATCAAGCAAAGGATCAGTTTGATGATGATAATATTTAGCCCCTAGTTCCCACTCAGCACCTAGAGGGTTTCATTGCTTCACTGGTATTCAAGGACCCTATGGCCAAGATGGTTAGTTTTATTGATGCTTTGACTCAGGCTGGAGTGGACGCAGTAGCCCCAACCACATAGTATAGACCTTTACCACTTGTACTATGGAGCAGTCTATTGTGGTGGCTAGACTTGACATGTTGTGTTCCATGTATGTTGATGAGAAAAAGAGATTTAAGAGGATTTGGAGGTTGTTTCCTCCTCACTTTCAGGGCGATGCTTCAGAAGATTCCCCTGACTTTCTGGGTAAGGTGAGGTGATTTTATTAAGACTTGAATTATAAGATCAGGATTTCTATGGCTCGAGAATCAGCTATTGGGACTATTTCCCACCAGGTTGTAGAGATAGCTTAGAGGATCGAGCGTATTCATAGCCAGAGATGAGAGGCTATAGATAGAAATAATTGACCTCGTCATTCTAGTAGTTTCAGTGGTATCTCATATGGAGGCATGGGTCAATTTGACACAAGACATCATGGTATAGTGTCTCGATAATCTTTTAATCCCCCAGTTCCATCATCTTTCAGTGCTTTCCCAGATAGCTCAATATTGTGCTCTATTTATTTAACAATATTTTAATTTGTATTCAAGCCATCAGGGGCAGATTCTGGTTTATTAGCCTCTGTTAGTTAGAGGCTTTTATGAGTATAGAGAGCTTGGCCATAAGAGGAGTCACTGTCCCAGGTTCGTTAAGGGCGTAACTCCATAATTCACTCAGCCAGTAGTTTTAGCACTAGTTGTTCCACCCCTGCCTTGACAGTTAGGGGGGAAGGACGTGCAATTAGAGGTCGCAGTAGAGAAGGGGGCCAGGTTGCTGGTGGTCAGATTAGTGGTGGTCATGCTCGTTGCTATGCTTTTTGTGGTAGGTCCAATGAGGAGGCCTCAGATGCAGTGATAACTTGTATGATTTTCGTCTATCATAGAGATGCTTATGTGTTATTTGACTAGGGGTCTACTTATTCTTATGTGTCATTCTATTTTGCTCCTTATTTATATATGCCTCATGATTCTCTTGATATTTATGTTCATGTATCCATACTTGGTTGCTATTCTATTATGGTGGATCGTGTATATCGGCCTTGTGTAGTTACCATTGGGATCTATGAGACTAGGGTTGATATTTAGTTAATTAATACAGTGGACTTGGATGTGATTTTGGGTATGGATTGGCTATCTCCATATATGATATTCTTAATTGTCACTCTAAAACCGTGATGTTAGGTATGTCAGGATTCTCAAGGTTAGAATAGAGGTGTTCTTTTGGTAATACCTCTAGTAGGGTGATTTTATTTTTGAAGGTTCAACATATGGTTGAGAAGAGATGTTTGGCGTATCTGTCCTTTGTAAGGGATGTTACTGTTGATACTCTTACTATTGATTCAGTTTGGAGTTTCCAGATATGTTTTATGTAGACCTACCGGGCATGCCACCCGATATGGAAATTGACTTTGGTATTGATCTGGTGTTGGACTTTCAGCCCATATCACACCGTATCTCATGGCTCCAACTGAGTTGAAGGAATTGAAAGAATAATTTCAAGAGTTGATAGATTTGGGATTCATCAGGCCGAGTTTTCACCTTGGGGTGCGCCTCTGTTGTTTGTAAAGTATAAAGATGGTTCCATGGGGATATGTATTGAACAAGGTCACACTCAAGAACAAGTGTCGATTGCCACGTGTCGGTGATTTGTTTGATCAGATTCAGTGTACCAAGGTGTTCTTGAAGATTGAATTGATTTTGGGTTATCCCCAATTGAAGATTAGGGCTTTTAACATCCTTAGGACGATGTTCAAGACTCGTTATGGACATTATGAGTTTTTGGTAAAGTATTTTAGTTTGACTAATGCCTCATCAAATCTCATCCATTTGATGAACATTTGTTTCCAATATTATATGAATTCATTTGTCATTCTATTCATTGATGATATCTTGGTGTATTCCCGTAGTACTGAGAAGCACGAGTGATATTTGAAGATTAAACTACAGATTTTGAGGGAGAAGAAGTTATATGCTAAGTTCTCCAAGTATGAATTGTGATTGGATTTTTTGGCATTCTTGGGTCGCGTGGTATCTAGTAATGGGATCAAGGTGGATCTAAAGAAGATTCGGGTAGTTCAGAGTTGGCCTAGACTTTCTATTGCTAAAGAGATCAGGAGCATCTTAGATCTGGCTAGCTAATATTATCGTTTGTGAAGGGATTCTCCTTTGCTGTAACTCCATTAAACAACTTGGCTCGGAGGAATGCTTCGTTTAGGTGGGCTGACGAGTGCAAGGAGAGCTTTTAGAAACTCAAGACTACATTGACCACAACTCCAATTTTGGTGTCGCCTTCAGGATCGAGAATGTATGTTGTCTATTATAATGCTTCGTGTTGGTCTTGGGTATGTGTTGATGCATGAAGGTAGGGTAATTGCCTATGTATCACGACAGTTGAAGACCCATAAGAAGAACTATCTAGTCTATGATTCAGAGTTAGCAGCTATTGTCCATGCACTCATGATTTGGAGGAATAACATGTATGGTTTGTCTTGCGAGGTTTACACTTATCATTGAAGTCTTCAATATTTGTTTAAGAAAAAGGATTGGAATTTGAGGTATCATAGGTGTTTAGAGTTGTTGAAGGATTATGATATTACCATCTTGTATCATCCGGGTAAGGTAAATATGGTAGCAGATTCTTTGAGTAGGAAGGCAGAGAGTATAGGGTGTTCCGCATTCATTCCAATGACGGAGAGACCTTTGGTTTTAGATGTTCATGCTTTGGCCAACAAATTCATGAGGTCAGATATTTTTTAGCCCTAATATAGTTCTTACTTGTGTTGTTGTGCAATCGTCTTTGTTTGAGAGAATACTGGTTCATTAGTATGATAATTCCTATTTGTTTGTCCTTAAAAACACGATGTTGAGAGGTGGGGCTAAGAAGGTGACAATTGGTAATGATGTTGTGTTGTGACTTCAGGGTCGGATTTGTGTTGCTAATGCGGATGGTTTGAGGAAGTTGATTCTTGATGAGGCACATAGTTGAGGTATTCTATTCATCCAGGTTCTAAGAAGATGTATAGTGATTTGAAACGACATTAATATTGGCAGAGAAGGAAGAAAGATATTATTGTACATGTTTTACAGTGTATGAATTGTTAGCAGCTCAAGCATGAGCATAAAAGGCTAGGTGGTTTGCTTCAGATATCACATATACCAAAGTGGAAGTAGGAGCACATTACCATTGACTTAGTGGTAGGATTATCATAGACATTGAGGAGGTTTGGCGCTATTTGGGTCACTATGGACAGGCTGACAAAGTCTGCGCATTTCATTTTGGTCGTGAATTATTACACTTAAGAAAAGTCGTGTCATATCTACATAATATAGATTGTCTATTTGCATGGTGTGTCCGTTTCTATCATCTCAGATCGTGGTACTCAGTTTACGTCGCACTTTTGGAGAGGCATTTAGCGTGAGCTATGCATGCAAGCAAGTTGAGTTGAGCACTGCATTTCACCCTAAAAAGGATGGATAATTAAGCGGTCCATTCATATCTTGAAGGATATGTTCAGAGCATGTGTTACTGATTTCATAGGCTAGTGAGATCAGTTTCTACCATTAGCAAAGTTTGGCTACAACAACAACTACAAGTCTAGTATCTAGATGGCTCCACATGAGGCCTTATATGGGAGGCTATGTCCTTCTCCTGTTGGTTGGTTCGAGCATGTGAGGCTAGGTTATTAAGCAGAGATTTGGTTTGTGATGGTGTAAAAAAGGTGAAGTTGATTTAGGAGAGGCTTTGTATACTGCAGTCTAGGCAGAAGAGTTTTGCTGATAGGCAGGTTCGTGATGTGGCTTTTGTGAACGGTGAGAAGGTTCTTCTTAAAGTTTCTCCTATGAATGACGTGATGAAATTTGAGAAGAGGTGAAATTTGATCCCTCGGTATATTGGTGCATTTGACGTATTAGAGAGAGTTGGCGAGGTGGCTTACAAGCTTGCTTTTCCACTTAGCTTGTCGGGAGTTAACCCATCTTTCCATGTTTATATGCTTTAGAAGTATCATGAGAATCAATCATGTGTCGGATTTCAATTCAGTGCAGTTGGATGAGAATCTATCTTAGGAAGAAGAGCTAGTCGCTTTTTGAAGAGGCACATTTGGAAGTTGAGATCGAAAGATACTGCATCCATGAAGGTCGGTAGAGAGGGTCAACTGGTCGAGGAAGCGACGTGCGAGACCAAGAATGATATGCGAATCTAAATTCCTCATCTTTTTGGCATTCCATGTATAGTTCTAAACCAATTCGAGGATGAACATTGGTATAAGAGGCAAAGAATATGATGACCTGACCGTTCATCTTGTGTAATTGAGCCTCGTTTCCTTACTTGATGCTTCTTATATTCTTGTTTGTTATTTTGTAACTTGCGAGGATTTTTTATTTGATTTTGTAAAAGTTTGGGAGTAATTGGAATATGTAGTTCTATGTTGGATAGCTTTAAATGAAAGAATTGACCAAAGTTTTACTTTTGAGTAGACAACCTTGGATTTATAATTTAATGGTTCAATAGATTCGTATGGTGATTTTGTTCGTAGGCATATGTTTGGATTTGGAGGTTAAAGTTTTCGTCTCAATGTGCCGGAAGTTGACAATTTGAAGAATTGGAGAGTTGGTAGGTTTAACCGATAGTTGACTTTGATGCTCTCGGGATCCGATTGGTGTTCCAGACTTTGAATAGGTTCGTTTTGTTGATTGAAACTTTACTGCAAATTACGGTCAAAATCTAAAATGTTTAAGTGTGATTCAGATATGTTTGGTAGAGTTAGAAAGTTTGAAAGTTAAGAGATGGGTTTTGATTGCCAAGGCTTGATTTTGATGTTAGTCGTGGTGTTTTATGCATTTGGATAAGTTTAGATAAGTTATTAGGAATTGTTAGTATGGTGTGGGGGGGGGGGGATATGGAGGGATCTGGTGTGTTTCGAAATGGTTCTGAACCATTTTGGTATTGCTGGCAGGTCTAGTGCTGGTGTGTCACACCTGCAAAGATTGTATGCGCAGAAGCGAAGGAAGGATTGGTCCCATGGTTGGCCGCATCTAAGAGGTTGTTTACGCAGATTCGATGATGCATGTGCAGAATTTTTGTCGTGCTTCTGCTAGAAGTGGGTTGGCTAGGAAAGTGAACGTCTGCGAAAGGTTGGATGCACTTACGACCTGTAGATACAAATATTGTGTCGCATATGAGAGGGAAGATTGATGCGAGGTAGCGCATAGAAGTAAGGATTTTGGTCACAAATGCGATCTCACAGGTGCGAGAGTTTTAACCACTGGTGCAAAGGGTTGGCTGCTTTAGTGAAGCTCGCAGATGCGAGGCTTTTGTCGTAGAAGAGACGTCACAGAAGCAACAGTGAGTGCCGCAGATGTGAGATGCCTGACAGAAGGTTTTTAAGTCGAGTTTTGACTCATTTTTCACTATTTTGAGCTGGAGCTAGGCTAGAGGCGATTTTGGAAGGGATTTTGAACATAATTTTGAGATTAAATAATTTCTACTTGGATTTGATTATATATCTTTAATTCCCATAGATTTATACACTTTAATCATGGAATTTTGATGTTTTTTACGATTTTGTCTATAATTTTGTAGTGTGTAAATTGGAAATTTGGGAGTCGATTTGGACTCCTTTTTGGAATCTAGTAATATATTTGAATTCGTGCAGTTATGCATTTGAGATCTACCCCTTGACTCGAATTTTGACCCTCTGGGCTCGGATTGACTTTTGGAAATTTGGTTAAAGATGAAAGCTTTATTATTTGGATGTCACCACCCCAAATTTCCCTCTATAGGACGTTGTAATGGACCTAGTCTCTACTACTAGGTAAGCCTAACAGATAATAATAACTTGGCAAAAACAATTTTCAAAATACAAAAATAAAGCTGGATAACTGATGTAACGTTCCAAAACAAAACATAATCTCATTAATACACTCCCCAAAACCGGTAGAACTGAGTCATAAGTTCTTTAGAATAAACTAGAATATCTAATACATCAATGTCTGAAAGAACTACAACAGGAAGTAAAATAGGGAAGGTGACTCTAAGGCCCGGGGACGTGGAGCAGGTATACCTTGAAGTCTCCAATCCACAACTCAAATTAACTCTAGCGTCCGACAGGAGTAGGCGTACCTGGTGTCACGCCTCCTTTTGGAGCTACCGCACCCCGCGAATGGGATGTGGTAAAGGGAGTTTTTCTAATTAAAGGACAATCGAAACGGGATTTATTATTAAAGATTCAGAGTCGCCACTTGAGAGATTTATGGTGTCCCAAGTCACCGGTTTGAATCCCTAATCGAGGAAAAAGTTGACTCTATATTACAGTCTACGAACCAGAAACCCGGATAAGGAATTCTGTTAACCCAGGAGAAGGTGTTAGGCATTCTCGAGTTCCATGGTTCTAGAACGGTCGCTCAACTGTCATATTCGGCTTAATTATCTGATTTTAAATACATGTTGAACCTATGTGCAAATTTTAACTCTTTACCGCTTTTATTATTATTATTATTATTATTATTTTAACAAAGAATTGCAACATTGTGAAAACGTATCTCGAACCACGTCACATCAATGTACCCGTGGTTATCGACACATTTCGACTCCGCTGAGATTTGGATTTGGGTCACATAAATGTGCACCCAAGTTTAAGAAAGTAAATTATTAAAAAGCGCGCCTAAAGCGACTAGCGTATCATTATTTTGGGTAAGGCCATGAAATTTTTCTAAACGGCCCATCCCGAAATCTAAGTAATTTTACAAACACATATAGAGGGCCCCGCAGCTTAAGTACTTTTGTTTGTCGAGGCTCATCTCATTCATTATTTTTTCAAAGAATTACAACGTCATGAAAATGCATCTCGAACCACGTCACAATCAATGTACCCGTGATTATCAACACATTTCGACTTCGTTGAGATTTGGATTTGGGTCACACAAATGTGCACCCGAGTTTAAGAAAGTAAGGTTATTTAAAGTACGTGCCTAAAGACACTAACACGTTATTATTTTGGGAAAATCTGTGAAATTCGCTAAACGGCTTGTCCCGAAGTCTAAGTATTGAAATATATACATTTATGAGGGCCCCGCAACCTTGTATTTTTTATTTAGCGAGGCTCGTCTCATTTATTATTTAAAGGGCAAACCTAAAAGCAACTACAATTATCTACTTTATTTGTCTCTAAAAAAAGAAATCCTAATTTATTCACTAAAGATTATCCAGAGTCGTTATAATCGGGTTACATGAAATGCACCCCCAAATTTTAGGATTAGACACCGTAACTATGTTACGGGAACCGTACCCATAGTCACAATGGTTTATTAATCGTGCCTAAAGAAGCCGGCACATTTGTAAATTATTTTTTAGCTACATTTGAAATAAAACAACATGCTCACATGAACTAACAATTTGCTAACTTTATGGCTATGCACAGTAGAACCCCAACCCCCTTAACTCCTGTTCATATCACATGTTACTATACCAAAACAAAGGCATGTCAACCATTGAACCAAATAACACCAATACATATTTCATTCAAACTTGACACAAATCAGCACAATATGAAACGAACATTTAACAAAACCATGCGTTTAATTGCTATATGAAACTGAAAATATTTAGATGAGATAAAATGAACCTGCGCAATTTATTGACTGCTTCTTTCAAAGTTCAAACAAGGATGAACCTCTGATCGGAAAACTTGAACCTCAACAGACCGAACCTTGACGAAATAACCTCGAATGGACCTCAAATCTTCGATACTTGCCTCCGAACAGATCTCACAAACAAGCTCCAAAAATGGACTCAACCTAACGGACTGGAATGCAACGAGCTGGGAACAAGCTGTCGGACAACAGCTTAAACAACCAGTTATGGGAGTTTGACTGGTCGTTTGGGTGGTCGCGAGACGAAGGAGATGACGCAGCAGGTGGAGATGGCAGCGAGGGTGGTGGTCTCTGGTCGTGACAGTGGTCGTTCGGGACGTTGATAGTGGTCTGTTTGGGACTGTTGACGACGTTGTTGTGGTTGTTTTGGGACGGGGCTCGTTGGCGAGATAGTGTTGTTGTACGTCGCTGGCTATGGTGTTTCCGGCGACGTAGATGAGGGGATGGAGCAGCAGCTGCGTGAAGGAGCAAAAGCTGGTGGTCGTTTGGGACGAGGGGTGAAGCGGCAACATCTATGGAGGTTCGAGGTTTTCCGGCAAGCTTTAGGCGGAGGCAAGGGGTGGTTTCCAGATGGTCGTTTGGATACTGCTGGACGTGAGGGAAGTTGGCTTAGGGTAGGGGTGCTAGGGTTTTGTTCTAGGGTTTTTTCATGCTTCTTCTTGAAGATGAAGAAGAAGAAGTGTTGTAGATCTCCAAACCCCCTCAATGTAGTGTCCGTCTGTATTGTGTATCCCGCCTCCCATATGTAGTGTATTTCATTGTTTAAAAATAAATCTCAAGACCAAAATGATGGGGCTCACGTGGGGTTGTGGCCCAAGGGGTCTTCTGTTGTCTGTATGTCCCCCACGTGTGGTGGGCTCGGATTGTTATGGGCTAGGTCCGAAAATTAGGCCTAAAAACGGGTAGTTTAAACCCAAATATTATTCTTTGCCCGGAACCGAGAATAAGAACACGATGTTATTTAATTAATCATACGTAAGTAAAATAACTATTAAAATGAGACTAACAATTAAAATAAAACTATGTTTTTTTTGTAATTTTTATTTTATATAAAGATAAAAATATAAAGTACTATTTTTTGTATTTTTAAAAGATTAAAATGGTTACAAAACATTAATAAAACTATTTTTTTGTAATTTTTGAAATTATATAAAGATTAAAAATAAGGTGCTATTTTTGTATTTTTCAAGTTTATGAGAAATACATAAACTAAAATTTATATATACTTTTTTTTGTAATTTTTTATTTTTGTGACGAAAATAAAGTAGAGAGTCAAAAATAGCTGAAATAGCTATATTAAGGCTAAATTAACTATTTTACGCTAAAAATATAAAAAATCCTGGGGAGACTAAAAAATCACACGTCTACACCTGGATCTGCACAAAATTGTGCAAAAGCGTAGTATAAGCACACCACAACAGTACCCAATAAGTATCAAGTCTAACTTCGGTAGAGTAGTGACGAGACCATGTCAAGACACCTAATAGGACATAAATAAGCAGTATGGAAATGTACTAACAATAAATAATGGAAAAAGAAGAAATAACTTATGCGAAACGAGATACCTTGAATTAATACCAGAAATTAGACATGAAAGTAATATAAAGTAAGCAACCAAAAAGAGAGCCAAAATGATCAGGTACGGGAAACAACTGCTAAACAAGGAAGAACAAATACAACGGAAACATTCCCACGAAAACTGCTAGCAAAAAGAGATAAATGACAAGAATCGTAACGAGGTACCGCCTTGTATACAATAAGAATCACCATCGAGGTATCACCTCGTATAATTTAAGAATCACGACCGAGGTACCGCATACACATTTCAGAATGACAATCACAATACTTCCTTATACCTCCGCGTGAGCCTTACATTTGAAATAGGTTTTTGTAAGCAGTTTTTTTCCGAAGTAGCTACACAGTCTTTAGCCCACCTTATGACGTTGTGTATCTTTCCGTAGTTCCCCTACAAGCAACATGCACATAAGTCCCACCTTATGCTACCGCATGCGCTTAAATATCACATCACAATAACAACTCGCACAACAAGTGCCCATATATCACAACTTGCCAACAATAAGAAATCTCAATGTTTCCACAACAATAGCCCACGACTCCACCACAATGTGTACTAGAATAGCAACAACAACAACAATGAATGTAAAATGTTCAACAAGAACATGTTTCAACAATAACAATTTCACCTAAACGTTATAACAACTTCATAACTTCAACACTAGTAACTTGACAATGAGTAACAATGTATAACCACGATATTAAATAAGAATAACTCACAATGAAATAGATAACGTGTAACAATGACTTCAAATAATGGAAATCAACAAGGGAAGGAACATGAACAATAACTCCAAATAATGGAAATCAACAATGAGAGAGATAATTAACACGCATACATTTGTGTACATATTCGTCACCTTGTGTACATGTCGTTTCACATAGAACAAATAAAGCAATTAGACCAAATCCTAAGGGGAAGCTTTTCTCACATAAAGTTAGGCAAAATACTTACCTCAATTAGTCCAATTCAATACTGTAAAAACCATTTTCCCCTTAAATGCACCTCCACTCGACCCAAATTAGAAAAAATGACTTAATAATTTCACCCAATGCAAGAGAACAAAATATCTATTAATAAAGTTCAGATCCTTAAACATTTCCCAAAAAGTCAACAAAGTTAACTACAGGCTCGCCGGTCAAAACCTGCATCGAAGGGTGGATATCAACTACCCATAACCCCCACAAGTCGATATATGTGTTTGGTTTTCAAATTCGAGTCCAACTCGACTCTCAAATCTCAAATTTTGATATTTCAAAATATAGTCAAATAAATCCCCAAATATTCTCTTCAATTCTCATGATTTAGATTCTAACAGTCATTAAAAGTCGGGTAATATAATTGAAATTGAGTCAAAACCACTTATCCAAACGCTTTGTGTGAAAATCTCCTCCCAAATTCGCCTCCCACCGAGTCTAGGGCTCAAAAATGTGATAAATGAGACTAAGTCCCGAAATCACAACCTTATGTTCAGCTACGAATGTCGCAAATGCGAACCCCAAAAATGCGAACCACGCAAAACCGATAAATGCATAAAATGCAATGCGTGTTGAACCCAGGGGATGTCGCAAATGCGACCAAGGCTATGCATTTCCAAAGTCTGTACCTTCACCAAAAGCGATCAATTGATCACAAATATGGTCGTCCTTGCATAAGAGTCCAAATTACAAATGCGATCCCAGGTTCGCAAATGCGAACACTGCAAGCCCCAACCCACTCACAAATGCAAACATGATCTCGAATTTGCGAGACATGCAACATCTAGCCAGCACCAGCAACTATAAAATATGTCTGAGACTCATCCGAGCGCTCTGAGCTATACACCAAACCTCCACACAAGTCTTAAACAACATACGAACTTGTTCTATGATGAAAAAACCAATATAATCTCCGGAACCATGAATCGGACACCAAAACACATATAAATCACAATGAAACTCAAGAATCACTAGAATCACAACCAAGTGTCCCTTTTTATGGTCAAACCAACTCGGAATGACACCAAACTTTACAAACAAGTTCCAAATAACAAAATGGGCCTATTACAAGTCCCCAAAATAAAAATGTGAACCCGATAGCCATAAAGTCAACCTATTTTCAAACTTCAAAAATTTCTAAACCTTCAAATTGCCAAATTTCACTAAAAAGCCAATTCAACCCAGGAACCTTCGAATCCAATCACGGGCATACACCTAAGCCCAAAATTACCATACGAACCTATTGAGACAATTAAAATACCGTTCAACCTCAGTCAGCATTTCCAACTTAAACTTCTAAAATAAGAACCAATTGATATAATTTAACCGAAAACCTCCTTGAAATGAAACCAACCATCCTTTCAAGTCATAAAATCACATATACACAAAGGGAAGATTCAAAAGGGAAAACAAGGCTCAAATACACAAAATGATTGGTCAGGCCGTTAAATTCTCCTTCTCTTAAACAAACTTCCATGTTTCCTTGTCAATTAGTTGACCTCTCTACTGAACTTTTACTGATGCAATATTTTTTTACCTTAACTTCTGGACCTGCTTATCCAAAATAGGCACCGACCCCTCAACATAAGTTAAATACTTGTCCAATTGCAGTAACATAAAATCCAACACATGTTTGGGTCACCATAATAGCACGAAAATATAAAACATCGAGTTAACTTCCAATTAGCTGGGTGGCATTGTAAGTTTGTAGGCCACTACACCCATGCTCTCAATAAACTTAAATGGGCCAATATACTGAAAGATAAACTTTCCCTTCTTCCCGAACCTCATTACGCCCTTCATGGGTGAAACTCTAAGTAGAACCCTCTCTCCGACCATGACTGCCAAATCGCAAGCACTGGATTGTGTTGTAGGAAGCCGATCCTGAATCAACTTCACTTTATCCAAAGCATCTCGCACTAAATCAGTGACCAACGACCTAGCCTCCAAGGGCTAATACCACCCAACTGGAGAATGACATCACCTCCTATACAAGGCCTCATAAAAAGCCATCTAGACACTCGACAGATAGCTTTTATTGTAGGCGAACTCTGCTAACAATAGAAAGTGATCCCATAAACCCTAAAAATTAATAACACGGGCATCTAACATTTCCTCCAAGATCTAAATAGTGTGCTCGGGTTGCTTGTCAATTTATGGATGAAATGTCATACTCGACTTGACCTGTGTGCCTAATTCAAGTTGTACGAGTCTCCAAAAATGTGATGTGCATGGCTTGATCGGAGTTAATAGACATCGGTATACAATAAAGACGAACAATCTCATAAAGAGAAAATGAGCAGCTGCTCTGAAAAGAAGGTAGTCATGACTGGAATGAAGTGTTCAGACTTGGTCAGTCTGTCCACAATAACCCACATTGCATCAAATCTCCTCAAAGTCCGTGGAAGTCCAACTTCAAAGTCCATATTAATATGTGCCCACTTTCACTCTGGAATGTAAAGCCTCTGAAGCAAACCACCCAAAATCTGATGCTCGTACTTCATTTGTTGATAGTTCAAACATCGAGTCACATATTCCACAATATCTTTCTTCATTCTTCTCCACCAGTAATGCTTTTTCATATCATAGTACATCTTCGCGGCACTCGGATAAATGGAATACCACGAACTATGGGCCTCCTAAAGGATTAGTTCCACAACCCATCAACATTAGCCACACAAATCCGGTCCTGAAGCCTCAATACCCCATCATCACCAATCATTACCTCCTTGGCATCACCATGTTACACCGTGTCCTTAATAACAAGCAAGTATGGAACATCACACTGACGTTCCTTGATGCGCTCAAACAAATAAGATCGTTAAAACACGCAAGCAAGAACCCTACTAGGCTCTGAAACATACAACCTCACGAACTTGTTGGATAAAGCCTAAACATCCAAAACTAATGGTCTCCCACCAACCCGAATAAAGAATAGTGGTATCATAGTCCTTTAGTAGCTCTAACCACCTGTGTTGCCTCAAATTCAGATACTTTTGCTTAAACAAGTGTTATAGACTTATGTGATCCCTAAACACCTCACAAGACACATCATAGGGATAGTGCCTTCAAATATTTAGCACATGAAAATGGATGCTAACTCCAAATCATGTATTATATAGTTCTTCTCATGATGCTTCAAATGGCGTGAATCATAAGTAACCTCTATACACTCCTACATCAACACAAACACAATTCCAATCCATGAAGCATCAAAATATATCGCATAAAAACCTAATGCCGAAGGCATGACTAGTACTAGAGTTGTAGTCAAAGAAGTCTTGAGCTTCTGAAAGCTCTTCTAGCTCATCATACCTCCTAAATGGGGCGCCATTCTTGAATATAGTCAAAAGAGCTTCGATGGATGAAATATACTCTACAAAATGATGATAATACCCAGCCAAACCTAGGAAACTCCATATCTCAGTAGCAGTAGAAGGCATGGCCAACTCTTAAATTCCTTAATCTTTTTCGGATCTTCCTTATCCCTCACTAGACACCCCATGGCCCAAGAATGCTACTGAATCAAGCCAAAACTCGTACTTAGAGAATTTAGCATATGGCCTCTTCTCTCTCAAAGTTTGGAGCACTATCCTCAAGTGCTACTCGTGATCGTACCAGCTGTAGCAATGCACTAATATGTCATAAATCATCAATGAATAAGATAACGAAAGAATCAAGATATAAATAGAACATGTTTTTCGTCAAGTGCATAAAGGTTATTGGGTTGTTGGTCAACCCAGAAGACATCACCAGAAACTCATAGTGGCCAATCCTGAAAGTGGTCTTCAGAATTCTCAAGCCCGAATATTCAACTGATGGTACCCCGACCACAAGTCAATCTTCGAGAATACCTTATCACTTTGAAGTTGATCAAACAAATCATCAATATGCAGTAGGGGTACTTGTTCCTGACTATAATCTTATTCAGTTGCCTGTAGTCAATACACATCCTCATAAAGCCGTCTTTATTCTTCACAGATAGAACTGGAGCACACCATGGTGAGAGACTCGATCTGAAGAAACCCTTATCAAGCAACTCTTGAAGGTTTTTCTTTAATCCTTCAACTCCACTAGTGCTATTCTATATGGTAGAATAAAGATGGGTTGAGTGCCCGGTAGCAAGTTTATACCAAAATCAATATCCCTATCAGGTTCATGCCTAGTATGCATGCTAGGAAAACCTTTGGAAAATCTCTATTACCGGAACCGACTCAATGGTAGAGTGTCAGTACTAACCTCCCTCACAAAGGACTAGTATAACCAAAAATCCCTTCTGTCACGACCAAAAATCTACTATAGGTCGTGATGGCGCCCAACATCAGCGTTAGGCCAGCCAACACATCATCAAAAAAATTATCCATTTTAATTTTTTTTAAATCAATAGTTTCATTAAATAAATAGAATAAAATTGGGCACTCATAGAAGCCGGTGCTTTTATTTACAAAATTTTGAATATAAATAAATCATAAAGTGAAATGATAATAATAGCGTGAACTGCGATGTTGATCATCCACTAGGAACCCCCAAAACTCGGCGACGTAAGTGTATGAGCATCTACTAGAAGGAACAATAACAATACAATATCTGTCTGGAATACAAGATAGACAGGATAAAGTAAACAAATATGATAGAGACTTTGTGTGCTATGAATCATAGCATTGAAAGTAGCTCACCATAAAGTCCTATTGGTAGTTGTGCCTACGCGCCCAAATGACCACTAAATGAACCTGTCAGATCCTGCACATTTAGTGTAGAAGTGAAGTATAAATACGTAAATCAACGCGTACCCAGTAAGTATCTGGCCTAAACCCAAAGGCGTAGTGACGAGGGGTCGACATTGACACTTACTAGTGGTCCAGTAATCAAATATAATAAAGTAGACATGTATGAAACATGGTATGTAAACATATAAGCAAATAATATGGTTTACAGTTGAACAATGAACTCAAGGTCCTCAATCATTGAGTACTTTCTCAAATGAATTATGTAACGGTCAATACCAAAACAATGGTCATATCTCAAGTCAAGAAATTCATGAGTACGCTGAATCCTTATCAAGTATTTCGCACGATACTGTCGAGGCGAGTGGCTCGATCCCATAAGAGAGTTTCATGGAAATGTCGAGGCAAACGGCCTGATCCCATAAGAATAAGATACATGATACTGCTGAGGAGAATGACCTGATCCCATAAGAGTGAGTTACAATATCCTGCCGAGGCGAATGACCCGATCCCATAAGAGTGTGTTACAATATCCTGCCGAGGTGAACGACCCGTTCCTCTTAGAATAAGAAGCTTTAATAGGTCCTTGACCCCACTCACGAATATATGTGTGAGTTATGAAGTTTAAGAAAACTTTGCGATGAATACGCACAACACGGGGTGAAATTTGTAAGTGAAGCATAATTTTCTGTGGCTAATCGAGTAGCTCGTCGAATATCTAAAATAGCGAGTCTATTACTATATGCGAGTCTAGTCTCAGGTCATAGTGAGAAAAAAGTAATTAAACATGGAAGGATTAATCAAATAGTACATTTAAGGTAGGGCGTGAATCTAAGTCTACTCGGATATAACTGGAAATTCTATCATACGCACGGACACTCATCACCTCATACGTGGGCAGCTCCCATAACATTTAGCATATAACAAGAATAACACTTACAGGATAAGTTCCCGCTCAAAAGTTTAGACAGGAGACTTATCTTGCTCCAAAGTTCCATAACCAGTTTCAGCGCCTCTCTAACACCTCAAATTGATGCCCATCTATCCGAATTAGTCAAACAATTAGGAAAACCAATAAAAATATACTCCAACATATTAATTAATTAATTTATAATAGTTTCCAATTCCATTTGAAAAGTCAACAACGTCAACCCTCAGGCCCACGTCCTCGGAATCCAAACTTTTTTGAAAATGAACATTATCCATAACACCACGAACTCATATATATAGTTTGTTCCTAATTCCATGTCCAATTTCGTGGTCAAAATCCATAAATACCAATTCTATATTTTTCTTCAAAATCCCAAAACTTCCATCAATTTTCATGTTAAAATCCCATTTATGTTCATGAAATATAATAAAAAATGTCTTAGAAACACTTACTCCCAAAAGGTGGATGAAATAGCCCTCCAAAAATCGCCCCAAAGCTGGCTCTAAGAGAGAAAAATGAGATGAAATGAGCAAATCCCGTTTTGGCTAGTATATATTCTGCCCAAATGACTTTCCGCACCTGCAAAACTCCTTGTGCTTCTGCGGAAGCCACCTCTCAAATGCGGCTTCCTCTAAGGTGCCAGCTTTCTGCTTCTGCAGGAGCTGCTTCTGCGGAAACCACCCGCTTCTACGGTCTCCCCAGATCGAGCAGCACTTTGCACCTGTGCTCCAGTGACCACACCTGCGGCTCCATAGGTTCTACAACACCCGCACCTGCGATCTTCTAGCCCCATACCAATTTTGCTTCTGCACTTCTTCTCCCGCATCTACGAGCCTGGAGGTGCAGTAAATTCCTCGCACATGTGAATCCCACCAGCCCCAATCTCAACCGCTTCGGTGACCCCTGGTCCACTTTTGCAGTTTTGCACCTGTGGCCATAACCTTTCAGTGCGATCACACCAGATTCCTCAAGCTTCAGCAATACCTTAAGTCTAAAGTTCGATCCGATTCTAATTAGATTTGCACCATAGGCCCCCGGGAACCTATTCTACCATACCATCAAGTCCTAAAACACAATACGAACTTAGTTGAAGCCTTAAATCACGTCAAACAACGTCAAAACTATGAATCAATGGTCAAAACCTTTCTTCAAACTTTCAAACTTCGACGAACACATCTTATTCATATTTTAACACTCTGGAATGACGCCAAACTTTACTCACAAGTCATTAATCACAATACAAACCTATTCCAAGGCTTGGAAGCTCAAACGGACATCTTTAACACCAACGTGAACTTCAAGTCAAACTAAGAAATTTTTAAAACTTTCAAAATGCCTAATTTCCAATAAGAGTCGAAATGCTCCCGGACCACCCGAAACTCAAACTGAACATACGCCCAAGTCCGAAATCATTGTACAAACCTATTGGAACCTTCAAATCTTGATTCCGAGATCGTTTACTCAAAAGTCAAACCCTAGTCAACTCTTCCAACTTAAAGCATTCGAACTGATAATTTCCTTCTGAATCGACTCCGAAATTCCAAGAATTAAATTCTGACCACAAGTACAAGGCATAATACATGAAGTGAAGTTACGCAAGGCCTCAAACTGCCGAAAGACACTCTGGAGCTCAAAACGACCAGTCGGGTCGTTTCATTCTCTCCCACTTATACATATGTTTATCCTCGTAGGTGACAAGAACCGTTCTGAAGTTGACCAAGATCACTATTTAACACCCTGTGTCACCATAACCCACATGAGTACATTAGCTCGAGCCAGACTGAAGATCCTTCCTTTTACCTTATCCAACAAGTCGAAAGACCAAATTCCAACATCCAAAATTCTCCACGAGACCTGATTCTAACATACAAACACCGTAACAATCTCAACCCACTGTAGCAAATATGATCATGCACCCATGCTGAAATCACACCATGCACCGCATAATTCGTATGTCCATAATAACATCCCCCGACTATAATAGCCACAAATTTACAAACGAGATGCACATAGTATAACTCAAAAGACACATAAGCCCGGTCTCAACTCTCATAATGCACCCAAGCTACAACTCGAATATGACACATAAGGAAGAATGAACTCTGGCAAAGAACTACCCAGCCCGCGTAATGAATAAAACAACCAACAAGTGCTATGAACCTTTCTTAGGGACGATAAACATGACACATACAAATAAGTATAGGGAACTGTACTCAATATCTCACTATTACGGCATGCAACCCGATCCACATATGATATCGTTGCAGCGTGCAACCCGATCCAAACATCATATCCATAGTAGCGGGACCAATATTCACATAACAATCAATAAGGAAATAACTATCGAGCCATAGTGCTCATACCTACAAAATGCCCTAATATTGACCAAAAGCACAAGAAGTGCATAAATATGACCATGGGGAGATGGATAACGCCATCCGCTACAAAAACTCAAGCATGACTAAGGTGCAATAAACTATCTATTTCTAGAGAGACATCTTGCTCATAGAACACCACAAGCTACACTGGATCACAACCCGTGTTAGAATAAGAAAGTCGTCTCACAACCCACGTGGAATCATAGAGTATTATAGAGAATAGCTGACAATAAGAATAACATCCAACACTCGAAGACTCCTCCATAAGCAATACTATGCTAAATGAACACATCCGACCTGATGTAGAGCATACATTCACATTTGATCTATTAGCAGACCTCAAGACGATCAACCCATACTGGGACAATAACCTTTCAAAAATCCATAATGACCCTAGTTATGACACATAAGAGCAACTGTCAAATCGGAACAAACTCCCACAATCCACAACCAAAGGAATAGAGCGCCTCTCAGCTATAACCTTTCCCATTGGCGACAGTACCAAAATATCCATACCTGATTTCAATCTCTAACAATCGAATGACTAACACGTCACATTTATACGAGCTTCCCAAGGGTTATACTCCCACAACCTTCTACACCAGATAGTAAAAATGAACATTAATCGCCATCAACCATGCTATTACTATAGTTCTACTCAAGTATCCGCATTTCAATACCCAACACTTCTTTCGCAAAATAGACCATCCTTGGGATCCTCGTAACTAGTGCCAGCATACTTTGATCATCTGAAATCTTCTCATGCTTCTCCGAGCTCATGACATTCTTGTCAAAAATGAATTGCAACCTTGATCCTCAACTTCTAACTACTATATTGCTCACTGCACCTATCATGCCGCTGCACGAGAGTCCAAGAATTTCATCATAACCCCTGAACCACCAGTAGAATAAACACTTAATCGGCTAGAAACCCTTTCACTCCACTTATTTCAAAATAATAATTGCAACACGCAACCCAATTCCCATAAACACAGAAAATCAAACTTCAAGTTGAACCACTATAACTCTTTAGGGATCGATTTACACATAACATGCCATCATAATCAAATACCTCCAAATCAATCAAATTACGGTGGTTGTCATGCCCGCGCATACAGCCACGAATAACATGCATAACTTTAACACACCGAAGGAACTGATCATTCCCACAACCATGATGATTCAAACCATTACAAACTGACTCAACTTCTTCCAGCTTACTCTTGAATCGCCTTTCAAATAATAGCTCTATTCAAACACATAACGGAACTCAGACAACACTTATCCTGATAGACCCAAATTACGAGATCACATTGTCTCAATACCCATAAGCCATTTCATACCTTCCTTATGCACTCAATAGTATCTCCAACTAACACACCCGTTCTGAAAGACCTTCTGTGAATCCGAAGATGTTTCTCCCATTTCTCTAATACTGCACCGTACACCCGATGATAACATAGAAATTTCGAAAGTATTCTTCACACTCTACTACAAACCCAGTCTTCAGCCATATAACGAACCCAAAATCCTTAAACACTACACTTTAACTCTCGAACCTAATAGAACCATTGTTGAGAGTCACCCACTTTGTCCTGGTCCCACATATATAACCGAAACTCTAGTGCTCTGCTAGCACATGAACACTTCCAAAGAAGCAACCAGAGTAATTCTCATCCTTGCACATCACATCCATAATAAAATTATATTTTGAGTCACCCCCAACATCTGCACAAGATCGATAAGGCGAAATGTAGCACCTATACATCAGATTCACTTCCATAAAATATCTTTGGTCATAACTAATCCACCAATGTACGGATAACCAGAAACTACATAGGAACACAACCACGTGACCCATTCATAGACGATGGATTCCCCCACTTAACTTTACGCGACAATCATATGGATCTGACCCCAGAACGAGTTCTTTTCCCTGTAACCATGATCATACGCCGTTACTCGGCCAACTTCTCACAAGCTCTTGTTGTACCAATCATAACACCTCCAGAATTATCAGCCACCATCGCATGCTCAACCTCCTAGGGGTCATACCGTCTTTTTCAAGTGACCCAAGATAACATCGCAATACATGCATCCCATGTTGGGCAGAAAGTAGGACTCTTCGAATGAACCTTCTCAAACCACCCGACTGCAAACCTGCTCACAGGAGATAGCTGTGAGCACGTGATTTTTGCTTCCCGAAAACTACTCCAAAAGAAATCAAAAAATAAAATAAATTGCCTTTGGGTACAATTTTGAGAATTTTGCGTGACATTTTGGATAATTATTTTGGTCTACGAATGTTTATCTTGTTTAATTAATGGACAAATACAAAAAATACACGTTGCATGCATATTTATGATTTAATTGTGCATTTTGAAATTAATTAAACCATGGTTTGTTTTAAAAGAATGAAAATCACAAAAAATATCTATTTTGGTAGTTTTGTCATTTTTATTGTTTAATTGTGTGATTTTATTTTACTTAATGTTGGATCTTGTGTGTTAAATATTGTTAAATGTTAATTAATATCTTTTTAAGATAATTTTGGTTTGACAACTTGTTTAGGATTATTGGTAATTAGTAATTAAAAAAAGGATTTAAAAGAAGAAAAAGAAAGAGTGGAAAAAATGAAGAAAACTCGGTTTGGGCCAAAACTTTAAAATGAAATCGGGCCCAAATCAATAACAAATGACCCGATCCAAATGATCTGAACTCTCAGAGGTCCAAACGACACCATTTTGGCACAAATAATCTGAGTCGTTGATTCGTTTCAATCACGCGGTCCAGTTCAGTCCCCATAACCAACCAAACGACGTTGTATGGACGTCTCAGGTCTGAGTCGTTCCTTCTATTTGATCCAACGACCTCAAGTCTTCCCCACAGCCCGATCCTTTTAGACCTGGGTCGACCCAGTCTCTCAATGAGACCACACGGCGTCGTTTCACTTAAGTGAGAGATCTAGGCTGTTGATCTCGTTTGATCCAACGGCCAAGATCAAACCATCCCCCCACTATATAAGGGTAATCTCTCACCCCAGCCCCCAATCCAAACACCCCCCTCTCACCCCTTCGTCTCTCTCAAAGCTCAGAGACGGACCAGGCGGAACCCTAACCGCCATGTGATTCTACCGTCTGAAACTCGGCGGCAACAACGCCGCCGGTCACCAAAATTACACCGCTAGTGCATCTGACCACCCCCAATCCGAATTCACTACCCTCTTACCTCGAATCAGTCCCTAGCTTCTCGAATCTTCATTTGAAGGTTCGAGCCAAACTGAAACCTACCCTAAGCTACCCCAAACTTACACCATATCACCCCTAACCTCCCTCATACCTAAAACACACTTGGTTCCATTCGAATCTTTCTAGAACCTTTCGAGCCCCAAATCGGACCAAGAACCCTAGAAAACCTAAAGCTAGAATTTGTCCGAAATTAAGGCGATTTGGGGTTCCTAATCGACCTTAGTCGAGTGTTCCCAGTCGAGAACACTCGATTAAGGTCCATTTGACCCCAAAAGTTCAAGTCTGAGCTGGAACCTGGGTCCGCCTAGTTCTTGAGTTTTTGAGGTATTTTTCCCTCCCTTTTGTTCTTTTTGTGTTATTAGCATCTTTTTATTTGTTTAAATTCTGTTGTGTTGATTTTTCAATCTCTGTCGATTGATTCTGTCCATCTTCTTCTCTTTGACCTTTTATTTGGTCGAGTGTTATTTGGTCCATTGTTAAGTGTGTGTTGAGCTATATAATAGATTTGAAATGTCGTCAATTAGTTAGTTTCATAAGTTCCCTGTTTTGTCCAAAGTCATTGGAATCACCTTGTTAGTCTGTTTAATCTGTGTTTTGTTGTTAATTGTATCTGTCATGATCTGTGTGATCGATTTAATTCATGTCGTCAATTAGTTTCTCATGTTAGAATGCTAGAATAACATGGAAATAATTAGGTTCATGCCAGTAGCTTTGCTTCCTCCTGTTCTAATTTTGTGATTAAGAACAAGCCTGCTAATTGCTGGAACATGTAATTGATCTTCAATTCTGCTTGCATTATCAACTCATTCCATTTGATTGATACCCCTCTTTTTGATTTGATCTAGTCTCCTGCATTGAATCTATGTGAATTTGGTACTAGGATATTGGTTTATATCTGTAATATTTGAATGAGCAATTAGGAGATAGTTAGAAATCAGTCTTGGTCAATTGTTGGGTTTGAACTTATATAGGTTTAATAACAGGCTAACAGGCTTAGAGTAATACAGTAATTTTCAAGGGTTTAAGGGGATAACTTGGGGATTTTACAGACCTGCAAGTAGTTTAAACTTAAGGGTCTGTCAAGTGGTAATAAATGTCATTAGTTTAAAAGCAATGGGGAACAAGACATAAGAGCATGGGGAGTTAATAGGAATACTTTAATCACCCCATGCCTCTTAATTGAAACACTAGGGAACCAAGAGTGGGGAACATGAATTAAAACAAGAACAAGACACTAGGAGTGGGGATTGAGAGGGTATGGGCAGTGAGGATCTGATGGTTTCAAGACAGACCTTAGAGGTCTGTTTTTCCCTATAAATAGAGTCATTTTTGACTAAGAAAGGGGATTTTCGAACAAAAAGTTCAGAGATAGAAAGTTTAAGTTGGCTGGATTTGGACACCGAAAAAAGTCTAGAGTTTAAGAGAGCAATATAGGCTGGATTCTAGACATTAGATATGCAGTTAGTAAAAGAGTGAAATTTGGCTAGATTTTCTAACAAGAATTCAGAGATAAAAAGTTTAAGTGGGCTGTTTTCTTACGGTTATTTTTCAGAGAGTCCTGGCTGAATTTTTACACTAAAAGTTCAAGTAGTTTGAGAGTATTTCTATTTTGGTGTTAAAGAACAGAGAATCGGAACTGTTCTATTGCATCTCTTGCATCTGGTTCCCTTCTGTTTCTGCCTGTGATTGCACTTTGGTTTGCTGGGTTTCAAGTGGTATTTCCTGGGTTGTGCTATTGGATTAGCTGTTACTGTTTCATTAGGTTCTGCTAGATTTTCTGTTGGTTTTTAAATCTGTCCCTGGGTTTTTTGTTTGCTGGTTGCTACTAGTTGTTGCTGAGTGTTGCTGTTGTTGTATGCTACTGCACTTTTGCTGATCTTCCTTTTCTTTTGCTTCCCATATCAGGTACACAACTGACTCACTGGCTATTGTAAGTTTGAAACATGAAGCATGAATACATATGAAAGAGCGCAAGTTTGAAGTCTTTAATTATTTTTAACCTTCTTCTTCACTGATTATAGTTAGAACATTTCATATACTACGACGATGTAAATTTCTGCCCCCTTTTGTGTAACTGGACAGTTTTGTAGTAATGTAATAAATAATGTTCTTTTTTAGGTTGGTTATTAGGTAGTGTACGTTCAAATGCATGACAAGTATAATCAGGCCAGTAGACCTCTAATTATCAGAGCAATCTAATTTCAACATGCAAATGGTTTGAATTTAGGATTAAAACTAGACCTCTAAGTTACCCCATTCCAATTGATTCCTTTTTCTACAACTTGCAGTAGTTTGTTTAATTAAATATCATCATTTTTACATTTCAGCTTTGCAAAACTGTGAACATGTGTAGAATAAATTAACTAGGCCCAATATTGGAATAAGATGGCCCAGGACCCATTTAATACTACATGCATTGGACCTGGGCCCACGTTGGCAAACGGACTGCCAATATTGCACCTATTTTCTGATTTAACAAACCGTGTTCGGAACTCGACTATAACAATTCTTAAGCATGCAATTTAATTAGGACCCTGTTTTTTTTTCTTCTTTCATTTTTAGAGACGAACTTAATAGAAAAACATAGTCACTATAGGATGATACTTTTAAAATAAACGAGACGAGCCTCGCCAAATAGAACGAGGTTACTCATAAGGTCCCTAACTCGCACAAGCAAGGCCCGCAAGATGAACCTCAAGCTCAAAATGAAAGGTTCACAGAAAGAGAATGGATAAACAGAGAACCCAGGAAGCTGAAAGAATCGTTCGTATCTCTTGACATTCGCCTACCCATGGGGTTTAAAGTACCAAAATTCAGATTGTATGATGGGTTTGGAGATCCAGTAGCTCACCCGAAGGTTTATTGCAGTGAAATGAGAAGTGTGGGAGATGACTCGATGATAGCACATTTCAGTGAGAGCCTAATTGGGGAAGCTTTGGACTGGCATGATCGTCAAGATGTTAATAAGTGGCCTACATTGGGTGACATGGCTCAGGGCTTTGTCCGATACTTTCAATGCAAATCAAGTGTTACCACAGACCGCTCCTCCATATCTAAGATGGAAAAGAAGCCAGGGAAAAGCTTTAGGGAGTTTGGGCTCAGATGGAGGGAGAAAGCTGCTCGAGTCAGTACCCTAATTGGTGAAGAAGAGGTGGTTGAACTTTTCATACAGGCCCGGGGGCCCACATACTTCAGTTATTTGATCCCGACTTTGGGAAAACCTTTCAATGAGGTGTTAAAAATGGGGGAGCTGGTGGAAGAGGGAATCAAGTCAGGCAAAATTATGAGTTGCTCGGAAGATATTCAGAACATCCCCGTAAGCCTGGACGGCAGAAAGAGAAACAGAAAGGATGATCCAATGGGCTCTCTTGATCAACATTTCCAGCCTCAACATCATACCCGTGAATATCCTCGTGCACTATATGACCCTCCCCAACGCTACTTCTCTCCACGGGACTCCTAAAGACATGTTTCACTTTCCAAGTACCCAGCTCCACAAAATGCCTATCCCCATGAGCATACCAGAAACCCCCTAGGTCAGGTTTTAGGCCAAATCAGGCATTTAGGAACGAGAGGTTGGTGAAACGAGAAAAGGCTCTCACCACTATCGGAGAATCTTATGCAAGTCTATTTGAAAGGCTAAAGCATTCTGGCCTGAGTGAGCCGCTTACTGGATATACTCCAGATCCACGTGCAAGAAGCTTTGATCCTACTGCACGATGCACGTACCACTCCCATGTCCAAGGGCATAGCATTGAGAGTTGGCGTTCTTTGAAAAGGGAAATACAAAGAATGATTCAAGAAGGAGTGATTGTGATCGACGACTGTAATAAAGAGAATGTAAATCCTCTTGGGGATGTATTGACTAAAGCTGAAGGTGTTGAAACAGATAGTGGTCTTGGCAATATTGATGCGAAGCTCAGTGGCTAAGATGTCGCGCTTGGTAATTGGGAAGACGCTCCATTTTTTTTGTCAGCCGGAGTAGAGTTTTGGTGGTTTATTTTGTTGTCATTTCTGTTGTTCGGGTTATTTTTAGGGTTGTGATCCGGATATTGTCTTGTAACTCAAACCCTCCTGTCCTTTCATTTCTTGTCTAGCTTGTTTAGTCGTAGTGGCTTGTTTAGTGTTGTCCAGGTTCGTTTCAGGTTTATTCCAGGGTTGTACTCCAGTTGTTTTGCCTGTGTTGTTATACGAACTGTTTCACCATTTGCTTAATGCAAATTCTGGTCTTTTTTTACCTCCAGTCATCTTCTTTGTTTAGTTCATTTTTATCCTTTTGTTTTGTCTTTTGTTCAACGCTGATTCTAGTGACATGACATGCGCGCACAATTTAGGCCTAATCTTAAAATTTAATCATAAAACCATTGGGAGATAATTAGGACACTTAACGGAAATAAGAACGGTTTGAGATCATTTGAAGCCCGAACGATGTGGAACCATGGGCATATAAAACATAAAGAAACCGTAGAAGCAAGGGCCGTTCATAATAATAAGAGTGAAAGCGTTACCCAGTGGTGCGTTGTATTTAACAAGATGAAGAGGGAAAATGCGTGGATATGGTTATCAAGTCTAGCAGGATCAGAAATGCTATGAAGGTTTGTTTAATTATGTTGTTTGTACTTGGAATATGTCGAAGATTGGAATGACGGAGGCATTTTGTTCTGCTATCTAAACACCTCATCCTTCGTTACCCCTCTTTTCATACCCATCTTTCGGAATTAGTAGCGAAGATTAGGAACATAAGCATGGAAGATAAAGAAAAAGAGAACAACAAAAATAACAAAACGACAAAAGAGAAACGAGGAATGAGAAAAGGAAAAAGAAAAAGGAAAAGAAAAGGAAAATAATAAATAAGTGAAAAAGAAAGACTATAACAACAAGGAAATCAGGGTGAACTACGTTTGACCTGATTCCTCAAAGAGGATACGTAGGTGCTTCACGGCTCGGTCATAGTGGAAAAAAAAATCAGAGGATCCCCAAGCAAGAAACTGGGGCAGAAGTTGTGGTTGTTATAAAGAAATCTGGTTCCGAGGGTTGTCATTTGAACCCATGTTGAATTGTTTTGAGCCTTAAATACCCTTTCTTTCTAGCCCTACCAAAAACCCCACATTACGGTCCAAAGAAAGACCTTCTGATCATTTTTCAAAAGATGCCAAGCCGGGAAGAGGGAAGTCGAGAATAACACTCTGATCCCCAGTAGAAAAGTAATGAAAATGATAGAGTCTTATAGGTGAAAATCCTCACGAGCACTTTGAGGCGACTGCAAGTTGAGAGAAAGACCAATATTAGAGAGGCTTGATAGTAAAAAACCTTTGGAGATTGTGAAATATGATTAACAACGGAGAATCAAAGTCCAGTTTCATGGTTTTAGGGTACCACAAGAGCTGAACATCAGAATTGCTTGACAAAATAGGCCGCAAGTGCATGTCATGACCGTTAGAGTTGGTATCCACGTCTGATAGGTTTCTACCTTATAGTTTTCTTATTAGGAACCATTTCTTTCCTTTGTCTTTTACTCTATTCCTTTTATCTTGATTCGTTTCCTCTTCTTGAGTCTTTTCGGTCAAAACAAGTGAGAAATGGCTTCAAAATTTTCCATCAGCTTTTCAATTGCACAAGACGAGATCTGTTTAGCACATCAAAGTGGCATAAGTCAGGAAAGAACAACAAAGCACACTGAGCTGGTAATAGTCAATATGCTTTGGGATCCGTGTAAATACCAAGGATTGGTCCACAACAAGTCATGGACAGTGCAACAAAAGGAGGGCCAGGGTGAATAAACCAAAGGTATATTATATGATGAGATTGACAAAAGGCCAGACTAGTGACAACCAAGACATTCCAAACAGAAGTCAAAGGTTATAGTCCAAAGGCCAAGGCCAATGGTTTAAATTAGGAAGGAGCAACGCGTGCTGAAGTTGATAACACGCAATATGATTGGGGAATTCATGTAAGACACAAAGGATGGACAAATGCCGGTTCAGGAGAAATACAAGAAATATAGGAGATGGGTTTGAACGGAGAAAAGATATTTCAGTGATACGGATGACAGAGAAAGTGGTTGATCAACAGGCAAGATCTTCGAACGAAAGTTAGTTATCATGAGAAGTAAAGGATAAATCGCCTTCATAAGTTCAAGGCAGTCGGTTGAAGCAGAGCGTGGAAAGGAGGAAATCATCCCCAGCGAGAGTGTCACAACTGACCACCACTTTCAAAACTGACAAATTTTTCTTTGTATGCAACAGGAACAAAGCAGCGCAAGGAAATTAAAAAAAAAACCATCCCTAGTAGGAGTATCACAACCAATCACCACACTTTAAACTAACAGAATTTTCTTTGATTTGAATCAGGGGTAGGAAATGTTATTGATGGCGGAAAGGTATGATACAAGAAAGATTACCAAACTGGGGCAGAAAATTTTCTTTCATTTGGAAAATTTTCTTGAAGTCGGGCACCCATCGGAAGAACGAGGAAGTCAATTCAATATTTAATAGAGAAGAAGATAACACAAGTTTTAAAGAAGGCCGTTTCAGAGGAAGAAAACACCAGTCTTAAGGGAAGTTGTCTTTGAAGGAGGAAGATAACATAATTTTGAGAAAAGAAAAGAAAAGAGGGAAGTAGTTTTCAGAGGAAGGAAACACCAGTTTTAAGGGAAGTAGTTTTTGAAGGAGGAAGATAACACAAGTTTTGAGGGAAGTAGTTTTTGAAGGAGGAAGATAATTCAAGTTAGAAGGAAAATGGTTCAGGAGGCAATAGGGAACAATGGCAATAGAATGCAGTTCAAGTTGTAGTTGAGGTCAAAAGCCCGCCTGAAGAGCAGAAAGGCGTTATATTTTTAAGTTGTAGTTGAGGTCAGGAGCCCATCTGAAGAACGGAAAGGCGTTATATTTTTAAGTTGTAGTTGAAGTCAGGAGCCCGCCTGAAGTGCGGAAAGGCGTTATATTTTTTAAGTTGTAGTTGAAGTCAGGAGCCCGCCTGAAAAGCGAAAAGCCGTTATATTTTTAAGTTGAAATTGAAGTAAAGAGCCCGCCTGAAGAGCGGAAAGGCGTTATATTTTTAAGTTGAAATTGAAGTCAGGAGCCCGCCTGAAGAGCGAAAAGGCGTTATATTGTTTTTTGAAATTGAAGTCAGGAGTCCGCCTGAAGAGCGGAAAGGCGTTATGTTTTCAATTGAAGTTAGGAGCACGCCAGAAGAGCGGAAAGGCGTTATATTTTTTAAGTTGTAGTTGAAGTCATGAGCCCGCCTGAAGAGCGGAAAGGCGTTACATTTTTAAGTTGAAATTGAAGTCAGGAGACTACCTGAAGAGCACAAAGGCGTTATATTGTTAAGTTGAAATCGAAGTCAGGAGCCCGCCTGAAGAGAGGAAAGGCGTTATATTTTTTAAGTTGTAGTTGAATTCAGGAGCCCGCCTGAAGAGCGGAAAGGCGTTATCTTTCTAAGTTATAGTTGAAGTCAGGAGCCCGCCTGAAGAGCAGAAAGGCGGTATCTTTTTGAGTAGCTGTTTAAGTCAGTAAAGCGGAGGGTTACAACAAAATTCCCCAGCATAAATCCAAGTTCAAAAATCCAAGGAAGGCAATAGAGGTCAGAAGAAGGCAGTTCAAGCTTCGAATTGAAAATAATTCGAAGCTCGCCAGAAGGAAATAAGCAGTTTAAGTTCGGTAATCAAGAGAAGACTACGAGTCAAGTCAGAAAGAAAGAAACATCAGAGGAAACATAAGCCAACAAGACAGCAAGACAACAAAAGACACAAAGAGCAGTTGGAAGATCTAGATAAGATTTTGTAATTCATAAACTATAGTTTAGTCTAGCTTCTTATTTTCTTTTAGCATGGTGTAATAAGGAGGTCAGTAAGCAGTAGCAGCAGCAGCAGCAACAGTAAGATCGCAGTTTCAGGGTAGTCCAAGCTACCAGGCATTCCCGAACTACATTGACCTGATTTCTTTTTAGCCAAGGATATGTAGGAAATCTCTAAAGCAAAGGTTCGGTCAAAATCTGTCAAAAATGCTTCACACGGAGTATTCAAACGGGCAAAAATCACTCGTATCCGCTCACTTTGTCTTTGCACGAAAACTCTTCGTGTTTCCGGACAAAGAGGGGCAGCTGTGAGCACATGATTTTTGCCCCATATGAATTACTCCCACAAAATCGAACAAAAATTGTCTATTTTATTGTGTGCATTTTTGTGAATTTTTGTGGTATTTTATGTCATTATTTGCCTATGTCCGTGCGTATTTATGTGCTTAAATAAATAAAAAATACAAAAATATGTTGCATTTACATTTAGGATTAATTAAGTAAGTGGTTGCTTTACAAAAATGAAAAGAAATAAAAAAATAACGTACTTTGCATTTTAGTGTTTAAGTGTCAAAATTGTGTGATTTTTCTTTTAAATTGATATTTAATTATGTGTGATAATTATTATCAAGCGTTAATTAGTATTTGTGAGTTAATTGGGGTATTGTAATTTGCATTAGGATTTTTGGTTTAAATTTGGAAATTAATCTAGGAAGAAAAGTTAAAAGGAAATAAAACAAGAAGGAGAATAATTAAGAGGAAATTGGATTGGGACAAAAACAAATTTGGTTTAAAAAGGCCCAAACCAAACACACCCAACTCAAAAAATCAGCCCAATACCCACCCCAATCCAGTCCACCTGCGACCAACCCAAAACGACGTTGTTTGGGCATTGTGAATCTGGACCGTCAATCTCATACGATCAAACGGTCCAGTCCATCCCCATAATTATCCAAATGATGCCGTTTTAAGTCAATCAATCTCAACCTTTCACTTGATTTGATCGCACGATCACCAACCCTCCTCACAACCCGTTAATCTAGCCCGACCCGTTCATCAAAGACGAACCCGGTCTTAAAAGCACCTAAAACGACACCGTCTCGTTAAGTGAGTTGATCCAAGCCGTCGATCTCAATTGATCTAATGGCTAGGATCAAATCACTTCCCCACATATATAAGACCAAACTATACCCCGCCCCCCAAGCCAACCCCCCCCCCACACATCTTCGTCTCTAAGCCTTAGAGGCCAAACGAACCCTACGCCCCTTACCACCGTGCTCCGCCCACCAGAAATCTCCTCACGATGGTTCCGGTAGTCCAAACGACCCCATCTTCACACCCTAGGCTCGTCCTGACCTCCCCATTCCAACCATCCTAACAGTTTCCCTCGAATCCCAATCGATCTCTTCGAATCTTAGATCGAAGCTCAGCCAAAAACCCTAATCCACCCAATGACCTCCAAAGTTACACCATCTCTTCACCTCAACCTCCCCGTCTCCGTTCCACCCTCAGCTTCCCTCAAATCGGCCCAGAACCCTTCGAATGTTAGTTTGAGGACATGAACCCTAGCGCCGCCCCATGATTCCCTAGTGGCGGCGCCAAACCTAAACCGTCCCAAACTCACACCCCATGACCCCTAGACTACCCTCGTCCCTAATCCCGGTATACTTTAGCTCGAATCAAGCTGGAACTTGTCAAACTTTAATTCGACTAAACGGACCCTAAAAGAACCAAGCCAGGGGATCGATACACAATAGGAAAATAAGGTCGTAATTGACCTTAGTCGTGTGTTCTCAATCGAGAACACTCGATTAAGGTCCATTTCGACTTCAAAATCAAGTTGAAGCTTCGAGTAGGATGAATTCGAATGGTCTAAAATACCAAGGTATTCCTGTTCTTTTTTCTTTTTCGATTGTTTATCTGATTAAGTGTCGTTGTAATTCATCATTTTTGTTAATTATTTCTTCCTTCTATTTTGGACCTTTTTCTGGTCCAGTTTGCATCATTTGGTTGATTAGCATATGTTATAAAACAGTTGAATGATTCGAATTATTCAGTGTCAATAAGTTCTTGTACAAAACTGTGATTATTCCCGTAATTGTTGTTGTTATTGTCGATTCAAGTTGTGTGATTTGTGTTATGTTTGAACTAGAAATCCAATACTAAGCTTCAGATAATTATGAGGCATATTTGTTTTCAAAACTGAAGTTTTGTAATTTGTCCAGTTCACTTAGATAGTTGAATTAGAAATCGGTTTAGTTAATTTTTAGGTGAATTAGGAATTGGTTATAGCTGATAGGTAGTAGTTTCAGGGATTCCAGGGGTAGTTTGGGATTCAAAACTTGAAAGGGTTTAGTGGCCTGTCAGTGAGTACTAGTGTTTCATTTAACTAATTGTTTAAATGGTGTGGGTTGGGTCGAGTCAGAAAAGATATGGGGAAATTGATTAAAATATGATTACCCATAACAATGTAATTAAATAATGGCATAAGACACTTAGTAATGGGAAATCAGAGGGAATATGATGGGGCTTCAGTTTCTTAAATTGCTAAGTGTTTTCATGAGCTGGAAGGGATTTAGTTTGGCTATAAAAATATTGGCAGACCTGGACAGGAGGAGCCCATATTTTTTAGAGCTGGAAAACACTTTCTGAAAATACTAATGGGGTTGAGTCAGTTTGGAGGTGGTCTTGGATCAGTGTTAGAAAAAATAGAGAGAAGGCATTCAGTTTCCTTTGGAAAGACAGGACCAATCTTTGAGAGTGGGGTCTTTTTTGGGAATCAGTCTGAGGGAGATTTTTGAGAACATTTTTAGGTCAGTTTGTCTTAAAAGAAAATCTGACAGCTTGAATGCACTGAAAATAGACCTGGGGACTAAGTTTTAGAGAGCATTTTTAGATCTTTTGAGGGTGTGAACATTAGATTTTGAGAGTTCTTAAATAGACCTTGAGAGAGAACTTGGAGATCAATTTTGAGAGTTAAGAACTTCAGTTTTAGAGAGTTGGAAAGTACTGTTCTATTGATTTTTCATAAACCATCCTCAAATTCCAATCTTTAATTCCACACTGAAGTTTAGGAGTTTGGTTTACTGGAAGAGTAGAGGTTTCTGGGCTTACTTGGAAATCAGTTGTGTTTGTTTAAAACAACTTTGGATTAATATGTGGGTTTTGCTTGGTTTTTTTCAACTCATTTCTGAATTGTTGGATCTTTGGTGGACTGTTATTTTCCCTCACTGGTTGTTGATGGAAATTTTAACTGGTTTCTGAACTGCTGCTGGTTATCTGTTGTTGTATTGCTATTGTATTGTTGCTGCTGACCTCTCCTTTCTCTATTTCAATTCAAGTTCCAGGTATCTATTCAAACCTTATGTTGATGTAAGCTCGAATTTGAAGTTAAAGTTGAGATGAAATAGAAATGCAGCTCTTGATTCATACTTATTGTCATTTACTATTTTATTAGTTCACTAAATCGTAGTTAGTTCTATAATTTATAGGATGGGTTCGTCACTTTACTTTTGATTGGCATATGACTGTATAAATGGACTGAAATTGTTTCTCTATTAGCTAGATTGTCACTTGATATGTCTTGAATGTATATGAACCTGTGATCTCGAGCATTAGTTTTATTTAGTTTTATGTTAGGATTATAGAATAGTTAGATTAATTTTAGTTTGACATTTTGTTTCGTGAAGTCATTTGAAACTGATTCAATATTGCCATAAACCTTTAGTAGTGGCCTTCATATTATTTTATAATCAAATAGGATTGTTTATTTGCTAGTATGGCATGTTAAAGTTAGAGTTGTTTTTTTGACTATTTGTCCAATTTGTCCAAAGTAAAATAATGCACTGCTTTACTATGAAATCAAGATGTTTACGTAATGATAGGCAAATGAGTAAGTAAACGCCTGACCTCGGGGTTCGATCATTCGATCTCCCCTGTGCAGCTTGACATGCCCCATCCGGTTTCGGGCTGGCCTCAAGGCCCACCTGCTGCGTTCGGTCACAATCAGAATTGTTTGGCCCATTAATTTGGGCATGATTTAAAGGTTTCAATCCTTAGTTTACATAATATAAGTTTGGGCCTTCGGGTTAGGTAGCGGGTTTAAATTAAGAGATTCTCCCTTCTTGTTTAAATCCGGACTTGAGCTCGAGGCCCGTAGTTTATAATATTCATTAATTAGGACTTTTATGTTATTATTAGAGACAAATAATATAGATAATTATAGTTGACTTAGGTTGACCTTTAAATAATAAAATTAGACGAGCCTCGCAAAACAAAAATACAAATGACGGAGCCCTCAATAAAGGGTTGAATTAAAATACTTAGATTTCGGGACGGGCCGTTTAGCTAATTTCATGGCTCTCCCCAAAGATAATACGCTAGTTGCTTTAGGACCGATATTTAATAATTTTACCTTCCTAAACTCGGGTGCGCATTTCATGTGACCCAAATCCAAATCATAAAACGTTGGATAAAATGTGTTTCGGATTGCGGGTGCATTTCATGTGACGCGATCCAAAGACATATTTTAAACGACGTTCAATTTTTCTTAAAATTAATTAAAAGTGGTAAATAGTTAAAAATGCACATAGGTTTAAAAGTCTTTTAAAATCAGATATTTAAGCCAAATATAACAGTTGAGTGACCGTACTAGAATCACGGAACTCAAAAATGCCTAACACTTTCTCCCGGGTTAACAGAATTTCTTATCCGGATTTCTGGTTCGCGGACTGTTAAACAGAGTCATTCTTTTCCTCGATTCGGGATTCTAACCGGTGAATTGGGACACCATAAATCTCCCAAGTGGCGACTCTGAATCTCTTAAAATAAATCTCGTTTCGATTGTCTTTTAATTGGAAAAACTCCTTTATTATACCCTTACAGGGTGTAGTAGGTAAAAAGGAGGTGAGACAATAGTTATCTGCAATGCCTTATTTGGAAGTCCACTAGGAGGGGCTCGAGCTCCTCTGTTGAAATTATTTAAGGCAACCAATAGTGCTTGTTGGAGCTCAGTCATTATACAGTCATGTATTTAGAGATGATTCATGATTTCCCTTTGTTGAGCTCTCAAAAATTTTACCGCCTCGACAAAGAATTCATCATCCATATCATCAGGATTAGGATCCTCATCTGCCGAGTATTTTGCTATTCACGGACTGGGGTTGTCTCATTTCCATCAATAAGAGTTTTTGGTTGAATCATCCTGTTGATCTCCACCATGAAAATTATCTCGGTGCTTATTATTTGTTTCAATATTGAGTGAGTTGCTGACATCATTAGGTGTCATATTTGTTTTTGCTTTACTAAAGAACAACTTCAAAGTACGTTAATTAAAGGTGAACATATCAAAATAATACGATAATTGTATATGCTCCACGGTGGGCGCCAAGTTGTTACCTTTAAAATAGTATAGCTGAAGTGATTTATAGGCACGTGAATTAAATTGATCCGCGAATATAAATTAATGAAGATAAAAAGTAAATAAATTAAGAATACTTGACAAAAATATGAGCCTGGATTTGAATTGAATATCTCCGGAAGCAAGAACAATATTGAGAACAAAATGCTTATCAAAATGATGTTAACAGAATAATAAAGTGATATTAGCTCTTTTTTTCATACAAATAATTTGTGTTCTTCGGTCCCTATTTATAGCTAAATTAGGGGAGAGAGATCCCTAAATTAAACTTCTCTTTAAGGTGAATAAAGACACATCTTAATAGTTGCAAAACGGATGGGTATAAATGCTAGAATTTTTCGTAATGGCTGCTCCTTTAATGCTGCTTTCTCCAGCCGGTATCTTGCTTTTAAATTATTCTCTCCGGTCTTGATGTCTTCGAAACTCATTTAACACCGATCATGCTTGGATCCGGTATCAACTATTTGCTTATTTAGTTCCTATGTGTCTTTGCTGCCGCCTGTTCAGTTGACAAACATCGACCAGTCATCTGATAATTTTACCCTATAGAACAAGACAATGGTGGAGCCAGAACATTTGCGAAGGGGGTTCAAAAATTTTAACACTGCAATTTTCCGACGATGAACCCCCTTCTGCCCCCCAAAATTCGCCCCTGCTACAGTACTATTAACAATGAGTTTAAGCCCATATATATTGAGTTAATTAAGAATATAAAAATAAATTAAGATATATTTTGAAGCTAAAACAATTACTTTATTCCTTGAAGTATTGAAAAACATACTCACTGGTGCTTAAGTATGAATATTAAACACAAAAAAGAATCTCAATTCAAAATAAAAATCAGTAATTATTTTCCATAAATTTAAAGCAAATGCACTAGAAAACTCAATAACGTACGGACTATAAGAGTCAACAAAAAATAATAGAAAGTAAAAAATAAGAGTCACTAATAAAATTAAAAAATCAAGAAACAACAAATAAGAGTCATTAACCTAAATTAAAAAATAATACTAACTAACAAAACACTAATAAAATTTTGAAAAGGTGTTAGAAAGAGAAAGTAACTTACCTGGGGCTAACTCCGGTAATCTGCGAGGCAACTGAGAGAAGAATAGTGGTTAAGGGCTTGAGGCAGCATGAGCAGTAGCGGAGAGAGAGAAAGGGAGTGGCAGATGAGTAAGGCAACGAAGAGAGAGAGAGAGAGAGAGAGTTAGGGATTTTTAACCCAAATCCCAATTGGTAACATTTCTGGGGTAAAATATAATTTAAAGGGAAAACGACGTCGTTTTACTTGGCTTAAAATTATAAAATTAAAAATATAAAAAGTGTTAGATTGCCTTTAACAAGAATGGAACCCACGAACCTTGTACAAAATCCGAACCCCTTGATCACTGCGCTTTTGCCTTGTGTCAAGGGTGTTCAAGATATTATATATATAAATAAAAAAAATTACCCCTATATAAACAGTACAATTTTCCGACGAAGGTGTTTCGGATGAGCACCTTTCGCCCCCTAAATCCTCCCCAGCAACATGATTACTCTCAATAACCTACCGACTACAATACTAAATTCTACATAATCAAAAATCAAGAAACAACAAATAAGTGTCATTAACCTAAATTAAAAAAATAATACTCACTAATAAAACACTAATAAAATTCTGAAAAGGGGTTAGAAAGAGAAAGTAACTTACCTGGGGCTAACACCGGCGACTGGCGAGGCAACTGAGAGAAAAATAGTGGTTGTGTCATTCCCCAACCTCGGGAGGCGTGACCGGCGCTCAATTGAGTGAACCCAACTGAGCAAGCCTTATCAAACACTTCCTACCCAACTCGATACGAATAAGTAAACCATCCATTCATTTATTTAGATGAGGAATGATAGTACATCCTACATTGTTAGTTCATTTTAAATCACAACATTAAACCGTCGATAAGTTCCAGGATTCCATATAATTACACTTTAGAGAAGCGAGAATTAGAATTACAACATAGCTCGTAGACCCATCTAACGCCCATACATAACCCACACATTATCTCCGGAGCCTCTACGAATACAAAAGATGTAATATGACAACACCGGCAACAAGGCCCCGGCTATACCTCAAAAGTGAAAGTCTACAACAAAATATGAACAACATAACCCCTTTGAAGGAAAAATGGGCTTACCAAGTCTTCGGGAGGAGGACACTCCGCTATGCGCGATCGGCATTATCCGCTACAGAACCACCTACATTCATTTAAAATAATGTAGTGCCCCCGGCAAAAGGGACTTTAGTACCATGGAATAGTACTAGTATGTATAACTAAACACCATCTAGTTAGAAAGAACTATACAAGAATAGGAATTCACAAATATAACTCTAAACTTCAAACGATCACCACATTATCAATCAAAGAATCGCATAACTTTCACATCGTTTTCCCATAGCTTTTAGTTTGGGGTACTCCATACTATTCATCATTTAATTCCAATACCACCGTTATCTTGAGCGGAGTCCAATCTCGACCTGATCGGCTAGGTCGCCTCACTTGAGACATACACTCCAATCACAATCACATTTTCCCTTTTTTCGGAATTTATTCACAATACCACTGCTATCTTGAGCGGAGTCCGATCTCGGCCCGATCGACTAGGCCGCCTTGCCAAGGCATTGTTCCCTTATCATTAATCATTTCGTAGGGTCACACCTCCTTTTTTACTACACCCGCAAGGGCGTAAGGAATTTTTTCAATTAAAGGACAATCGAAACGGAATTTATTTAAAGAATTTAGAGTCGCCACTTGCGAGATTTATGATGTCCCAAGTCACCGGTTCAAATCCCGAATCGAAGAAAGATTGACTCTGTATTACAGTCCGCGAACCAAAAATCTGAGTAAGGAATTCTGTTAACCCGGGAGAAGGTGTTAGGCATTCCCGAGTTCCGTGGTTCTAGCACGGTCGCTCAACTGTTATATTTGGCTTAAATTATCTGATTTTAACAATTATGAACATATGTGCAAATTTTAACCTTAACTTCTTTTATTCATTTTTAAAGAAAATTGCAACGTCATTAAAACAAGTCTTGAACCACGTCACATAAATGCACCCGTGATTTTTGGACATACTTTAACATTGTTGGGATTTGGATTTGGACCACATAAATGCACACCCGAGTTTAGGGAGGTAATGTTATTAAAATACGCGCCTAAAGACACTAACGCATTATTATTTTGGGGAAGGCCGTGAAATTCGCTAAACGGTCGGTCACGAAATCTAAGTATTTTAATATATATATATACATTTAACGAGGGCCCCGCAATTTATGTATTTTGTTTAGCGAGGCTCGTCCCGTTTTATTATTTAAAAGTACAAGCCTAGAGCAATCTATAGTTTTCTACTTAATTTGTCTCTAAAATAAAAGAAAGGCCCTAATTAATTTGTTACTGGACTGATGCAAACTAGGCAATATTTATGAACCAACATCCGATCATTGGGCTCCGATGTAAGCCTTGCGGAGGGAATTTAAAACCAGATATACACCATAAAATCGGCCAAAACAGACCTTGGCCTAGGCCTAAATGAGAAAGAGGCCAAAACTGGCATGGGCCGTGCATCAATTATCCTGAGGCCCAAACGTTTAGGGACTAGACTGTTAAGCCCTATCTTTTACACTAAATGGAATTTTAATTTAATTAAGAACACAAATCTGATGAATCTACTACTAAAATTAACTAACCAGTAAAATTAATTCAACGCAGCATTAAACATGAGTTGGAAAGCAACTGATTTCAGATTTTATGACCCACGTAAACTGCCTATGATCACAATTTCAAACATGGTGCATACTAGTTCAAATTTCAAATTCCCTACTATGATTCATTTTTATTAAAATGCTGACTCATGAACTTTGATTAAACACTAACGTGACCATATATGAGAATTAAGGATACTGGATGAAAATGGACTGCCTAAATTAACCTTACGAATTACATATACTTAATAATAATTTCTGATTTCAAATCTCATATCTACTTTTAACTTTCTGATTTCGAACCCACACACAACCACTCAAATTCAGAATTATAGATTAACTCACATTATCACTACTAAATATAAAGCTCCCATGATCAGAAGAAGTATCACTCTACTTTAACAGTCTACAGCTTAATGAATCACAACTTGAAAATGCCATTTATACAGATCTAGGAAAATCGGAAATTAACTAAACTAATAGAAACTATTCTGTTAGTCCAGCATGAAATTATTACAACGAATACTCAACTAAACTCGTATGCATTTATAAATATCTAACACATACTTAACGGTTCAAATGCACAAACTTATGATTAACAGTCCATCAGTACGGTTATTACAGTATAATAAAAGCAGTAAATCAACAATAGGCCTCCACTTCATTCATTTTTCAACTGGATATTTACATACATCGAGTTTCAGGACATGTACCTGGTATGTAAAACAGAAAAATAGGGTAAGCAATCAGCAACAAACAGCAAAAAATACAGCAGCGGAAAGTCCAACACAGTAGCTTCATCACCTCAATCCAGAAATTCCAGCAACACGGAGAAAACTAGTAAAAATGGAGAAGAAAAATAGTCCGAAAATCTCTCTTTGTTTTCTCTTTCTAGCTTTGAACTCTTTATGGTATTCTTCCACTCTCAATATTTCAAAAAATTTCGTTCTATCTTTTTACTCTCTCTAAACTGAATTCTGCCCCTGTATATCTAGTGTATCGAGAATGTATATCGAATGTATACCGTTCACTCTGCCTCCTTCTTTTTTCTTCTCCTCCTATTTTTCTCCTCTTTTTTTTGAACCCCCTTCTTCCTAAATTTTCTCTTCTATTTATAGCAAAATTTTCAAAAAATTTTAGATTTGTTTTTTTAAATATTTTATTATTTTATTATTTTTTTAATTAAAAGAAATCCTACTTACAAATTGCTTTTATTTTTTTAGAAAAAAAAATCCCACCTTTATTTGCTTTTATTTTTAAAATTTCAACTTTAATTACTTTTATCTTATTTAAAATCCCACTTTTTTTATTTTTTTTAAAAAGAGAATCTCACTTTATTTAACTTTTCTTTAAAAAAAACAAATCACTTTCTTTTAAAAGTTCTACTTTCATTTACTTTAAAAATTTTAAATTTTCGGATATCTTTATATATATTTTTTTAATTCTAACTTTATTTTACTTTTTATATTTTTTAAATTTCCACAAAACTTTTTATTTTTTTTAATTTTCTACATTCTTTTACTGTTTTTTAAAAAAAAGAGAGAATTCCACCTACTTTTAATTTTATTTTATTTATTCAATAAATCCCTTTTCTTATTTTTTAAATCACTCCCAAAATTAAAAAAATATTTTCGGATTTTTTTATATAAAAATAAAAATAAATAAATAATATTAATATTAATAATTCACCTTTTAAATTTTTTGTATTTTTACCCTATAATAAAAAGTGTAATAAAGCTAAAATAATAGTTGGTTAAAATCCCCTAAAATATTTACATAAAAGAAGTGATAAAAAATTAAATGTTGTCAAAAATTAGGTGTTCACAGTTGCCCCTCTTTGCTCGAAAACATGAAGAGTTTTCGGGCAAAGATAAAGTGAACAGTGCGACTAATTTTTTATCATATCGGTATTCAAAAGTGGAAGAAAATAAAAAGGAAAGGCGCAACCGAGTCCTGGTTTTGGACAACCTAAATATCCCGTGTTATACGGGAATCAAGTCACGTGTAGTTCAACATTTTTGGTAGCTGGGACTACCATGAAGCTGTGGTGTTACTGTTACTGTTGTTCCTGCTGCTGCTACTGCTTACTGACCTCCTTATTACACCTTGATAAAAATAAAGAAATTATACTAAGGTATGGTCTATGAATTACAAAATCTTATCTAGATTTTCAAACTTGCTCTCGTGTGTCTCTTGTTGCCTTGCTGTCTTGCTGATTTGTGTTTCCCCTGCTGTTTCTTTACTTCTGACTCGACTCGTGGTCTTCCTTCTAATTTCTGAAGTGGAATTTATGCTGGGGATTTTTGTTGTAACCCTTCGCTTTACTGACTTCAAACTTCAATGTATTCCTCTGTTATATGGGCGGGCTCCCAACTTCAAAACTTAAATGTAAAGACTGAAATGTATTCCTCAGTTATATGGGCGGCTTCCCAACTTTAACACTTGAAATGTAAAGACTGAAATGTATTCCTCTGTTATATGGGCGGGCTCCAACTTCAAAACTTGAAATTTAAAGACTGAAATGTATTTCTCTATTATATGGGCGGGCTCCCAACTTCAAGACTTGAGAATGTAAAGACTGAACTGTATTCCTCTGTTATATGGGCGGGCTCCCAACGTCAAAACTTGAAATGTAAAGACTGAAATGTATTCCTCTGCTATATGGATGGGCTCCCAACTTCAAAACTTGAAATGTAAAGACTGAAATGTATTCCTCTGTTATATGGGCGGGCTCCCAACTTCAAGACTTGAGAATGTAAAGACTGAAATGTATTCCTCTGTTATATGGACGGGCTCCCAACTTCAAAACTTTAAAATGTAAAGACTGAAATGTATTCCTCTGTTATATGGGCAGGCTCCCAACTTCAAGACTTAAAAATGTAGTGACGGAATGTATTCCTCTGTTATATGGGCGGGCTCCTAACTTCAAAACTTGAACTACCTTCCTTCCGACTGTTTTCCTTAAAATTATGTTGTCTTCTCTCGAAAATTGTGTTGTCTTGCTATCCCTTAAAACTTGACTTCTTTGTTCCTCCAATGGGTACCCGATTTCAAGAAAATTTTCACAATGAGAGAAAATTTTCTTCCCCAGTTTGATAATCTTCTTTGTGGCATGTCTTTCCGCCATCAATAGCATTTCCTTTCCCTGCTTCAAATCAAAGAAAATTTTGTTAGTTTAAGCGTGGTGAGTGGTCGTGCCACTCCTTCTGGGGATGGTTTTTCCCTTTCTCCCTTCCCTGCTCTGCGTTCCATTACACTATCAAAACTTGCTGGGGATGATATTATTTACTGGGGATGATATTATCGCTGGGGTTGATATTCTTCCTTCTCTTACAACGGCTTAGCCGATAACTTCCGACCTTCTTGACGATTCCTTTTTCACAAACTTCTCAAATGTTGTTTTCCCACCTTCGCTCTATATTTTCCCCAAAATCCTAGTCCAATCCATCATTTTGGTCTTGCAACAAACGTATTTCTCGTTCCATTGTATTATCTTGGGACTGTCCTATCCACATTTTTGCTTTGCACCATCTTGGAAACTGGTAGTAAGCTCTAAAAATCCTTCTAAAAAACAAACAGCTTATTGAAAAATCTCAAACAAAAGAAATGAAAAATGATGATTTCAAAAGATAGAAAAAGAAAAATCTTTCTGAACAACTGCTGGGGGAAGAAAAAGGAAAAGAACTTATCTGGATGGTGTAATCGATTCCAATGATCATGTCGTGCATTCCGGATTCAACAACCCAGTCTATTTATATCAATCAATCTTTCTTATGGCCTTACTTTGCATTTCAAAGGCCCCGTAACCCAACTCTTTTGCCGAACCAACGACTTGTTCTGCTTGATGCCTCGAGGGATCCTTTCCGTCGATCTTATCTTGTTTGCCCCTTTTTAACTCCTTGTCGCCTCATAGTTCCCTTCGAGGGGTTTTCACTATTAAAACTCTCTCATTTCTCTCAACTCCCGTGCCTATGAAGGTTTTCACCGATAAGACTCTCTCATTTTATTTTTTTCAGCTGGGGATTGGAGTGTTACTGATAAGACTATCTCCGCTGGGGATTCTTTTGGCTATCGATTCTTTTCAGCGTATGATCCTCTTTCTGCTGGGGATCAGAGTGTTACTCCCGACTTCCATTTGCTTGACTTGGTACTTCTCGGATACTCATCGGGAGGTCTTTTGGACATCAATATGGGTTTTTGTGTATGGCTAAAAAGAAAAGGGTATCAAAAGTTCAAAAATAATTTTGATGGGTAAAACATTACAACTCTTGGAATCAAACTTCTCTCTCAAAATTACAAACACAACTTCTGCCCCAGTTTTCTTGCTTGGGGATTTTTTTTGTTATACTATGACCAAGCTATGAGGCACCTACGCATCCTCTTTGAGGAATCAGGTCGAACGTAGTTCACTCCTTCCTTTGTTTTTCTTGCAACTTTTCTTTTGTTTTGTTGTTTTTTTTTTCTTTTTTTTTTTCAATTTCGTTACAGATTCCAAGAGAGGGATATGAAAGAATAAATAAGGCTCAAAGGGGGAAGCAAATATTAAAGTGTTTGGATAGTAGAAAAAATTACCTCCGTCATTTCATTCCCCGATACAATGCCAAATACAAACAAACAAACAACAATTACAATCAAAAGAAAATCATACATAATATCTCTTGACTGTGTCAGAATTGATAGCCATGTTGATACATCTTCCCTCGACATCTGTCAAACATAAAGCGCCATCGGATAACACCTTGGTCACAATGAATGGTCCTTGCCAATTCGAGGCGAACTTGCCCTTTTCTTCGGCCTGATGTGGCAGGATTCGTTTCAACACTTGCTGCCCCACTTCAAACTTCCTGGGACGCACCTTCTTATTATATGTTCTTGCCATCCTCTTTTGGTACAATTGTCTGTGACATACTGCTGTCAATCTCTTTTCATCAATCAAGCTCAACTGCTCCCATCGGGCTTTGACCCATCATCATGATAATCTACCTCTTGTACTATTAGTTCGGAATCAGATTGATTTTTTACACTAGGTTGAAGATCCGTTGTTCATGCCATGTCATTATAACCAGAATAAAGAGAACTGTTCAGAAAAAGAAAAGAAGAAGACAAAATTAAAACAAAATAAGGAATGAAGAAAAAAAACTTTCACTTTATTAAAATACGGGATAACAAGGTTTCACACTTTGATGAGCACAAAAAGAAATCTAGATTACAACCCTCGAATAATCCAGAAAACAAGAAAGAAAATCAGAGCCCACTACCAAGACTCCCTCCGGATAAGAAGGGGAGTAGACATCCAATTGTTGATTTTTGCTTTTAGCCCCACAAACTGTACATTCGTCTTGCTGGAACCTTCCCCCATCACCATAACTGGCTTGTCATCTACACACTGCACCACTGCTTTTCCACTGGTCGGTTTTTCTTTCGAACTATTTTCACTAGCACGGATCATCATTGTCACACCTCCTTTCGGCGCTACCGCACCCCGCGAAGGGCGTGGTGGAAGGGAGTTTTTCCAATTAAAG